>VWZS01003649.1:0-13358 GCA_013397075.1 Rhabdornis inornatus
CCCCAAAACCCACTGGCGACAGGTTATCACGTCAACTGTTGTCCTATTGGATGTACTTGCTTGATATGCTAATTAGTTAAACTTACAAAATTTGTGAAAATTCAATGCTGCATGTGCACATAGGTATAATGTGTGCACTGGAAAGCTTTCATTCAAAGACTGCCCTTTATGTTATCAATTTTAATATTGTCTGGAAAGTTTTTCTTCAGATTTTAGGCAACAGTTCAATGACCCAGATGGGACTAGAGACCCAGTGGCTTCTCTGGATCAAATTATATCCTGAAAGGAATTCTTCTGCCAGCATTTTTCGAAGAATTTCCTATGGCGACCAGAGAGGCCCAAGATCCCAATACCTCACACAGAAGGTAACATAAAAAGCATCTCTTTTCGGTAATTATTTGCTAGCTATTGTAATTTTTTTCCTGGAAAACTGGGAACTCTCTTTTAGGGACCAGGATTACAACTTTTTGTGGGATCCCTTTGGTACTGTGAAAGTAGGTCATCTTTTCTGGTCTATGGAGACTCAACACGGTGAGGTGTGAGGCCAATGTGGGTTTTGTTTGGGGGAAAGAGGGGGGGGGCACTTATTTTCACTTTTGTGACATGGCACCCAGAAGTTTTTCTCCCTTTTGTATTTTGCCTGGAGCAAGTGCGGTTTAGCCTGGCTCGGGCAGCCTTTGGTCTCTTTTCACTGTGGCCTGGCTTCCATTAGGAAGGAGTAAGCTGCCATTGTGGGGAGAGGGGACACCCTCTCTAGTGCCCAGTGCCTCCTATACTACAGTGGCATGCCCCTGCCTATGGCTGCTGGTGGCATGCAGCATTGGGAGCCTGGTTTGGAATCTGGGAGATGTGAGTTCACATCTGGGCTGGGAAGTTTTTTCTTGCCATTTTCCTGCCTGAAAATAGAATACGGAGTGTAGATAGTCAACAGAGAGAGATCCCCAAAAGTTCCCCCCTTGTATTAGTATTATTGAATCAGTGTTGTTTAACTGGCCCAGAAACGTCTCTTAGAAGGCAGGAATTTGTTGCTGTAGGGGCAGGTGCGACATACAAAAGGCACGCTACATTTCAGAAGGCTAATATCCGTTTATTGCAGCAACGAACCACCTTTTATACCCTTTATACAGTTTACACTTTCTTATTGGTCACAATTAGTCAACATACCAGTCATTGGTGGAAAGTTCTCCACCCCTATTCTTCCCAGGACATTTCTCAAAATACTTTGCAGAGCTGCGGAGGTTTTTTTCCTGGTTATCTTCTTCTCTCCTCTTCTCTTCTTGGTCTCCATGCCAACAGCCTTGGTCAGAGAATACTTCTCAAAACAAATCTCATTCATTAACCCTCTCTAACCCACAGACCAGCTGTGGGTCCTACCATAGGAATTGATTAGATTAAGCACATGCCTTTGGCCGTGGCATAGATTAGAGAAAGGGAAAACATTGCAATATAGTTTGGATCTCTATGAATTGAAACTATGTTGCAACTTTTGTCTTTCTTATGGAAGGAAGAGAGATGGAATGAAGTCATGTATGCAGAATTATTTCATCTCCTTTTAGATCATCCAGATATACGAAAAAATTATTAATCTGATAAGGGTCCCGTGGAACTTTCGGGTATGGCATTAAAGGGGGATAAAAGGAAACAGAAACATTGTAAAAAATACTCTATTAGCCAAGTCTGTGTCAGAGGCCCAGATATATCAGACTTAGACATGCTGATTGTTCCAAATATGAGGGGTCTAACAGGTCTGGGTGGGGATGCGGCTCCTGTGGGTGGTGTCGCTTCCACACCTCCCACCCCCAGGGCTGCTGCTGCTAGAGAAGTGCTGTGGTTTGACAATGACCAAATGCCAGGCACCCACGAAAGCCGCTCACTCACCCACCCCTGCCACAGCTGGGCAGAGGAGAGGAAAATTTAACAAAGAATTCATGAGTTAAGAACCAGGAGAAAACACTCCAAGTGCAAAACAGGCTCAACTTAGAAATACAAAGTGTGTTTATTATTAACAAAATCATAGGAGGATAGTGAGAAGTAAAAATAAGCCCTTAAAACACCTTTTTTTCCCCCAGCTGTTCCCTCCTTCTCACCGACAGCGCAGGGAGACAGGTCATGGGGGGTTTTTGGGTCAGTTCATCACCGAGATTTTCTTCCACTGCTCTGGGAGAGGAGTCCTTCCCCTGTGAGGCTGCGGAGTCACTCCCACAGGAGACAGTTCCCTGTGAACTTCTCCAACATGGGTCCACTCTCACGAACAGCAGTCATACCCCACCTGCTGCAACGTGAGTCCCTCCCACGGGCAGACAGTCCTCCCAAAATTGCTGTGACATGGCTCTCTTTCTACAGGATGCAGTCCTCCAAGAACAGGCTACTCCAGCATGGAAGCAGGGNCCTGCCACAGCTGGGCAGAGGAGAGGAAAATTTAACAAAGAATTCATGAGTTAAGAACCAGGAGAAAACACTCCAAGTGCAAAACAGGCTCAACTTAGAAATACAAAGTGTGTTTATTATTAACAAAATCATAGGAGGATAGTGAGAAGTAAAAATAAGCCCTTAAAACACCTTTTTTTCCCCCAGCTGTTCCCTCCTTCTCACCGACAGCGCAGGGAGACAGGTCATGGGGGGTTTTTGGGTCAGTTCATCACCGAGATTTTCTTCCACTGCTCTGGGAGAGGAGTCCTTCCCCTGTGAGGCTGCGGAGTCACTCCCACAGGAGACAGTTCCCTGTGAACTTCTCCAACATGGGTCCACTCTCACGAACAGCAGTCATACCCCACCTGCTGCAACGTGAGTCCCTCCCACGGGCAGACAGTCCTCCCAAAATTGCTGTGACATGGCTCTCTTTCTACAGGATGCAGTCCTCCAAGAACAGGCTACTCCAGCATGGAAGCAGGGGCCTTTTCTCTCCACTGGGAAATGCCGAGGTCTGGAAAATAACAGGGTGGGAAACCCCACATATTATGCCTACTGCTGTTTGTCCTCTGTTTTGAGAAGTAGAATCTCTTTGTAGAGATAACGTAGGTGTTTGCAGAGACTTGGAGGCATTTTCATGGACATGCTTGAGCTCCCTGTTTTGGGAGAGAGAAGATCAAAGTTCAGAGATCATTAAAAGCATAGGGGAGATCACAGTATGATGGTAAACTACACATGCACAGGCCCCTGATAAATGGGTGCAAACAGCAGCCCCTGTCTGCTAGCATGGACTGATCCTAACAGTGCCGGCATTCCTGCTTGTGTGTCTCCACCCGGGTGTTGCTTCAGGATCCTCCAGTTAGCAAAGTAATGAAATAAATTTGCTCTTTGCATTTCAGGCATGATCTTGTGGTTATTCTGGCTGCCTGCCTGTATTGACTCACACAGTTACCAACCTGAATTTTGGCCAGGATGGAAAATTCCTGTGACTAAAGCAAATTCTCTTGCAATCCTATAAACAGCAGTCTTAAGTGAGACCGTTTGAACTGTCCTGGACTGCAGCAGGTTGTAAATAGTAATCTTCTGAGTAGGACACCTAGCAGAGCCAGTGAACTCTCAGGTTTGCTATACTTAGGGGACCACTGACAAATGCTGACAACAGAGCCTGGGCTGANGCATTTTCATGGACATGCTTGAGCTCCCTGTTTTGGGAGAGAGAAGATCAAAGTTCAGAGATCATTAAAAGCATAGGGGAGATCACAGTATGATGGTAAACTACACATGCACAGGCCCCTGATAAATGGGTGCAAACAGCAGCCCCTGTCTGCTAGCATGGACTGATCCTAACAGTGCCGGCATTCCTGCTTGTGTGTCTCCACCCGGGTGTTGCTTCAGGATCCTCCAGTTAGCAAAGTAATGAAATAAATTTGCTCTTTGCATTTCAGGCATGATCTTGTGGTTATTCTGGCTGCCTGCCTGTATTGACTCACACAGTTACCAACCTGAATTTTGGCCAGGATGGAAAATTCCTGTGACTAAAGCAAATTCTCTTGCAATCCTATAAACAGCAGTCTTAAGTGAGACCGTTTGAACTGTCCTGGACTGCAGCAGGTTGTAAATAGTAATCTTCTGAGTAGGACACCTAGCAGAGCCAGTGAACTCTCAGGTTTGCTATACTTAGGGGACCACTGACAAATGCTGACAACAGAGCCTGGGCTGATACCTCCAATCCTCAAGGCTCAACCCTTTGCCCATTTGAGAAGATGCAAAAGCATCCAACGTGAACACTGAACTAGAGGGGAATTTTTCACAGGTATATACCTTGTACATACTCCTTTAGGTCTGTGTGCATGCAAGTGTGCATATGCTATAGCAAATGTACTAGGAATGCTTCTCTCCTGGATTCTTAAGTACTTTAGATTTTAAGTAAGTTAGGCCTGTGAGCTACTGTTGTGCTTATAGGAAATTCTATATGAATCTTTTGTTAAATTGTTTAATTTAAGCTATTAATTCAGTGCTGTGTGATAATTGATAAAAGATTTGTGTTAATCACAAAAGCATTGGGGTTTGTATAAACCAGAATACTAAGCTCTGAAGCGAAGCATGGACACTAGATAAAGGAAATTATATGATAAAATCATTCTGTTTAAAATCGCCTTGTTATGTTATATTATATTATATTATGTTATGTTACGTTATGTTTTCCAAAAAAGTTGCATCTACTACCAGCTTGCAAAATCAGACTTCCTGATNCGTTGGT
The DNA here is from genome assembly GCA_013397075.1 of Rhabdornis inornatus. NCBI lineage: Eukaryota > Metazoa > Chordata > Aves > Passeriformes > Rhabdornithidae > Rhabdornis > Rhabdornis inornatus. Next base: position 4,670 of record VWZS01003649.1, read on the forward strand.
TAAGTCCGGGGTTAAGTTTGTCAAGGAAGTCCACACTGAACCTTGTGTCTCAATGGAAGCCTCTCCCTTATTCCCTTTTATCTTTACTATTTCCTATCCTTACCCTTCTCCCCAACCCTCCCGCTCTGCCCCAGCCTCCACATAGATAATTTTTGGGTTGATACCAGGTTTAGATTGATTTATTTTAGCTTGTTTTTTTCTCTGTGTGCTGTAACCTTCAAGTAATTAGTAGAGTGAACCTTGACAATGAACTTTGTAGTGCTTTCACTTATATATTAAACCTGCTTTTGCCGATACCATTGCCGGTGATTCTTTAAGTGACCTTTAAAAACTAATTTGCGATACACCTCAGACTCCCATGTCAGAGGGAATCGAGACTCCCCTAGCTCGGAAGAGACAGGGACGGCTCTGCCTAACGTCCGCCGTTGGGGGTAGTGTATAGTGTCATTTCCGGGGAAGCTCGTAATGACCTCAAGCAACAGGAACATCTGGTTCAGGGTTGGGGAGGTTCAGTCAGTATTGTGTAGTTTAGGGTGAGGATGGCGTTGTGTTTTTCCTCCCTTCAGGGTCTTGGTTCGGTTGAGGAAGATGAGGAACAGGAATTCACTCTTACATCTATTCAGAGCCTGTCGGAATGGCAGGTACGTTTCTCCCCGTACCATTTGTCATGCTGTTTTCTTGTTCTGCTGAGTTTGTATGGGAATTCATGAGCTCCTTCCTTCCTCCGGCAGGGGGGCTTCAGCTGCATGTACCAGGGGCATGGATTTCCGTTGCTAGACAAAACCTTGTGTGGAAGCACATGTGACTCCCACCGCTGGGGCATTCTACATTGCCAGAGCCTGCAACTGTAGGGTTTGTGCCTGTTTTCAGCGCTCCGGGTTCTTGGAGGAAGGGCTTTTGAGTATCAGTTTACAGAATCAATTTACAAAGAAACGAATCTGTTAGGGGCACATACATGTGTAGTTTCTTTGCGCTGTGCGGTGTAAAATATAAAATGAAACCACTGAAGAGGTGCAAAGATGTGAGTCTGAGAAGTGATTAAATTTCTTTTTCTTAAATAATCACAAGTCTGGTGCATCGGGAATGTAAACAGGCATGCAGAAGTGCACGCATATCCTGGATCTATTTAGCTATCCTTAGATGTGTGTAGAGTTGACCCTGGCTGGATGCCAGGCACCCCCCAAGCTGCTCTATCACTCCCTCCCCAATTGGACAGGGGAGAGAAAATATAAGGAAAAGTTCATGAGTTAAGGACCGGGAGAAATCACTCACCAAATACCATCACAGGCAAAACAGACTCAGCTTGAGGATATTAATTGAATTTATTAGTAATAAAAATCAGAGAATGATAATGAGAAGTAAAATAAATTTNATGTGTCAGAAAGGAATTGTGTAGTAATGCTATGGGCGATATTGGAATTTGTCACCAGCCCACTCACAGACAAAACAGTTTCAACTTGGGAAATTTTATTTCATTTAATTTANTTACCAGCTCTTCCTCCTCCCTCACAGCGATGCAGGGAGACAGGGAATGGGGGTTACTGTCAGTTCATCACACACTGTTCCTGCCACTGCTCAGGGAGAAGAGTCCTTTCCCTGCTCCAGCGTGGGGTCCCTTTTCCATGAACTTCTCAAACATGAGTCCATCCCATGGGCAACAGTTCTTCATGAACTGCTCCAAAATGGATCACTCTTCCAACAGGGTGCAGTCCCTCAGGCACAGCCTGCTCCAGCCTGGTTCCCCCACAGAGTCATAAGTCCTACCAGGGATGTGCTCCAGTGTGAGCTTCCCACAGGGTTACAGCCTTCTTCCAGGCATCAACCTGCTTCAGCGTGGGTCTCCTCCACAGACTGTAGGTGGATCTTTGTATCCCCATTAACCTCCATGGGCTGCAGGGGAATCTCAGTTCCGGCACCTGGAGTACCTCCTCCCCCTCCNGCCAACTGATAAAAACTCAATTACTGATTCAGGTACTGATGTGAAAAAACTCCCACAATTAAACAAACAGGGAAACAACTTTTTTGTCCCCTTCCCCAAGTTCAATCAAACATTTCCCTGCTTCCTAGTCTCAATTTCTCTTGTTTTTACTAGGTTATGATCTGGTGACAGGTGGCACAATGGAGATTGGGGTCATCTATGAGGTCGGAGGGAGGGAGAGTAGCCAGGAGAAACGTGGGAGATTTAAACAGCTCTAGGGAGCACAAGCAGCCCAGAGCATGGTGAACCGTGCAGGCAAACGACATGGTGCATCAGAAGGACGTGGTGCATCAGTTTGTGCTGCAGTTCATGCAGGCAGGGTGCTGAAATGCTGCAGCTCAAGCACTTTGCTCAGTTAGTGGTCATTGCCCTTGTTGAGAGCTCAGGTATGATGTCCACTTGGCAGGGAGCCAAATCATCTATGCTCACCAAAAAAGATGCAGAGCTCCAGACTGAGCTCCCAAAAAAACACACAGTCATCCAGGTTTCAGGCTGTAGAGAATGCCTAAATGTTTACTGGACTGTAGCAGAGATAGCAGTTGCATCAGATGTGACCTGCTCAGCCTGGGAGCTGTTATGGGATGATATAGAAAGGTTAAGGTGTATTAGAAAACTAGCAAGGGAGGTAGACTGGTGGGACCAAGCTCTGAACACCCGGAGACAGTAGCAGCCATCAGAAATAATTCAAGATCATGGGAATTCTCTATTCATCCCACAGCAAGGAGCAGATACCAGTTGTGAAGAAAGGAGTTAATGGAGGGTTGTCCATGCTCAGGGTGGAAAACAAATTCCTTCACCCACCTCACTCCCCCAGGTGCCTCTGCACAATAGGTAGGAGGCTTTGTATGTGGAAGGGCAGCCAAAGGATGAAGAGGATGTAGGTCCGGTTACACCAGAGGTATCACCACAATCAGAAAGGTCAACTCTCTGTATTACAACCACTTCCAAGAGGAAGAAAAGATTGATTATAGTTTTAGGCAATTCCCTTCTAAGGGGACTGGAGGGCCCAATATGCTGATCGGGCCCAACCCATAGGGAGATCTGCTGCCTCCCATGGGCTTGGGTTAAGGACATCACCAGGAAACTTCCAAGCCTGGTGTGGCCTTGGACTACTACCAATTACTTATCTTCCATGCAGGAGGTGATGAAGTGGCAACACATAGTCCAAAGGTGATCAAAAAGGACTTCAGGGCCTTGGGACAGTTGGTAAGGGAATCTGGGACACAAATTTTATTCTCTATACTTCCAGTTGAAGGCAGCAACATTTGAAGAAACAGACAGACTGAGTCTATTAATACATGGCTCCATGACTGATGTCACCACCATAATTTTGGGTTTTTTGACAATGAAATGCCCTACACAGCACCAGGCATGTTGGCATCAGATGGGACTCACCTTTCTCAGTGAGAGAGAAAAGTCTTTGCCCAGGAACTAGTGGGGCTCACTGGCAGGGCTTTAAACTAGATATGATGGGAGAGAGGGACAATATCAGGCTTGTCCTTGGCAAACTGTTGGATGAGAGGCAAAGGTTAGAGGGGCAGAGTGCAAGTGAGGGTCCTCTGCTTCTGACTCTGACATGTCCTGGACACACTGGAGCACATTTGCAGTCTTACAGAAACGAGCCAAAGACTCCTGAGGTAATACAAGCCAACAGGGACACACCAATGTACATAGCCTAGGCAACAAACAGAAGTTTGAAGCAACTGTGCTTCTAGAAAGGTGTGACCTTGTTGCTATTACTGAAGCTTGGTGGGATGAATACCATGACTGGAGTGCAACTATCAATGGCTACAGGCTGTTCAGAGGGACAGGGGAGGGAGGAGAGGTGGAGGGGTTGCCCTCTACATCAGGAGGTGGATTGAGTATGAAGAGTTGTCTCTGAAGAACAGCCATGAGCAGGTTGAAAACTTATGGGTAAGATTCAGAGACTGAGGAAAGAAAGGAAACCTTATAGTCAGGCTGCCTGATCAAGGGGAGCCTATTGATGAAGCCTTCCTGCTCCAGCTACAGGAAGCATTGCATTCACAGTCTCTCATACTGCTGAGGGACTTCAACCACCCTGACATCTGCTGGGAAAGTAGCACAACAAGCTATAGGCAGTCCAGGAGACTCCTGGAATGCATGGAGGATAACTTCTTGAGCCAGGTAATAGATAGCCCTACCAGAGGGGATGTGTTACTGGATATGTTGGTCACCAACACAAGTGAACTAATTGGGGACATCAAGATTGGAGGCAGCCTGGGCTGCAGTGGTCATGCACTGGTGGAGTTTGCAGTCCTGACGGATGTGGGTTAGGTAAGAAGTAAAGTCAGTCCCCTGAATTTTAGGAAAGCAGACTTTCAGGTCTTATGGGAGATAGTGGGATCCCCTGGGAGACTGCCCTCAGGGTCAAGGGAGTGGAACAGAGCTGGCAGATCTTTAAGGAAGTTTTCCATAGAGTGCAAGAGCTAACAATCCCCAGGATCAAGAGATCAGGCAAGGAAGGCAAGAGACCAGCATGGCTGAGTAGAGACCTGCTGGTCAAACTAAAGGGCAAGAAGCAAATGCATAGGCAGTTTAAGCTAGGATGGGTATCCTGGGAAGAATATAGAGATGAAGTTTGATAGTGTAGGGAGGGAGTGAGGAAGGCCAAGGTGAAGCTGGAACTGAACCTGGCAAGGGATGCAAAGATTAACAGGAAGGGTTTCTACAGGTATGTCAGCCAGAAAATGAAGGTCAAAGAAGGTGTACCCTCCTCAATAAACAGTGCTGGAAAACTGGTAACAACAGATGAGGAGAAGGCTAAGGTATTCAACTTTTTTGCCTCAGTCTTCCATGTGGATGGAGAGCAGAATGGGGACACCTGAGGAACCTGAATACACATAAGTCTATGGGACCCAATGAGATGTATCCCAGAGTGAAGTCCCAGGTGACTGGAAAAAGGGAAACATTGTACCCATCTTAAAAAAGGGTAGAAAAGAGGACCCTGGGGACTATCAACCTGTCAGCCTCACCTCCGTGCCTGGGAAGATTATGGAACAGATCCTCCTAGAAGCTCTGCCAAGGCACATGAAGGACAGGGAGGTGATTCATGACAGCCAGCATGGCTTCACCAAGGGCAAGTCCTGCCTGACCAACCCAGTGTCCTTCTATGATGTAGTGGCTTACATCAGTGGGCAAGGGAAGGGCTAGAGATGTCATTTAGCTGGACTTCTGTAAAGCCTTTGACACGGTCCCCCACAACATCCTTCTCTCTAAATTGGGGAGATGGATTTGATTAGTGGACTGTTAGATGGATAAGAAAGTGGTTGGACAGTACCATCCAGAGGGTAGTGGTCAATGGCTCAGAGTCCCAATGGAAATCAGTGACAAGTGGTGTCCCTCATGGGTCCATATTGGGACCAGTGTTATTTAATATCTTCATCAATAACAGACAAAGGGATCAAGTGCACCCTCAGTAAGCTTGTAGATGACACCAAGCTGAGTGGTGCAGTTGACACACCTGAAGGATGAGGCCATCCGGAGGAACTTGGACAAGTTAGAGAAGTGGGCCCATGGGAATCTCGTGAGGTTTTACAAGACCAAGTGCTGGTGCTGCACCTGGGTCTGGTGCACCACTGCTATCAATCCTGGCTGGGGGATAAACAGATTGAGAGCAGCCCTGCTGAGAAGGGCTTGAAGATGCTGGTGAAGGAGAGGCTGGATATGAACTGGCAATGTGCACTCACAGCCCAGAAAGCCAAATATGTCCTGAGCTGCATCCAAAGCAGAGGGGGCAGCAGGGTGATGGAAGCGATTCTGCCCCTCTGCTCTCATGACACCCCACCTGGAGTACTGAATCCAGCTCTGGGGTCCCAGCACAGGAAGGACATGGACCTGTCAGAGCGAGTCCTGAGGCCACCAAGAGGATTAGAGGGATGGAGCACCTCTCTTACAAGGAAAGGATGAGAGAACTGGGCTTGTCCAGCCTGGAAAAGAGAAGGCTTGGGGGTGACCTAATTGCAGCCTTGCAGTACCTTAAGGAAGACTACAAGAAAGATGGAGAGAGGCTATTTAAAAGAGTATGTAGTGATAGGATAAGGGAGAACGGCTTTAAGCTGAAAGAGGGCCGATTTAGATTGGATATTAGGAAGAAATTCTTTACTGTGAGAGTGGTGAGGCACTGGCACAGATTTCTCAAAGAAGCTGTGGATGCCTCATCCCTAGCACTGTTCAAGGCCAGACTGGATGGGGCCCTGAGCAACCTGGTCCATTAGAAGATGTCCCTGTGAACAGCAAGGGGTTGGAACTAGATGATCTTTAATGTCCCTTCCAACCCCAGCCATTCTATGATTCTATGATCTGCATAATGATTCCTTTCTCCAGCTCCTTGCTGCTTTCTCATTTTCTTTCACCACTCCTTGCTTCTTACTCATTTTCCTCTGCTTTACCATGGGTTCTTCCATGGGTTGCAAGCCATTTGAGAGTGTGCCTTCTTCAGCATGGCTTAACCACAGGATGCAGTCTCTTCAGGGTGCAGCTGCTCTGGTGAGGAGTAATTCCTTACAAGATTGCATCTCCAGCTGGTACCTACATTGTCTCCTTTCACTTCTCCTCCTACCAGCTGCCACTCTTTCTTAAATATGCTTGAGCAGAGGAACTAGATGCACCAAGTTTTGGCATGCAATGGATTATTTACATCATCTTCAAAGCTGGCTGGAACAGCTATGACTAGCAGATAGGAGTACATGGCCTCTCCCTGCACATGTCACTCCTGCAGCCCCCCTGCTACCAAACCCCTGTACTTCATGCCCAATACATTGCATCCTTTATTTCCGTGAAAGACATATTTATGAACTGTTTGAACATTGTTTAGGGCAAATTTGGGAGTGTCATCCCAATCTTAATATACATGCATTAAAAGCTACCTTTTGTCCTGGATATACACTTAGTAAAACCCTATCCCTTGCCCCAAGAACGAGATTACAGATTTTAACATCATACCAATTCAGATTTCAACATCATACCAATTCAGATTTCGATGATTTTAGCCTCTGTAATTAGCTTTGCAGGGGCAGGTGATGGAATTTCAATTGTTACAATGTTAATCCCTTTTGTTTAGTCTGCAAGGACAAAATATTTGTATATACAGACACCTGAATGGTGGTTTATGCAGTGTAGAATGGCTCTGGTTTGGTTTAGGGCAAATTTGGGAGGAAATCAATTGCTTAATGCTCTTTGCTTTTATAGCAGCTATTCTAAAAGCCTACCTGAGTTTCTTTGGATTTCTGAAATACTTATTTTGGAGGAAGTCTATGCCTAAAATGCATGGGGCCTCTGGGCTGGTTACAATAGGGTGTTTTTTCTATTTATTTTTAGTCAGGCTCACTTTAGCTTCCACTAAAGTAAAATCCTGTGATTTCCCTGTTACACTAGCAATAGAAACAGATTTTGTCCCCACGTCTTGATGGGATTAGTGTGTATTGTGAACTGGTGTTGACTAAGGCCTTATATTTTTGTGGTTCAGATGTGCCAGGCCAACGAATTCACACAGTTTAAAAAACACCGTTTTCCCTAGCCTCTACTTGGCTAGAGGCAGGGCCCCTTTAAGCCTGGTTATTTTTTTTTCTTTGAGCATATGTCTTGGAGGTTTCTTTAAGGGGATTGGACATGTTATCATTATCATCATACCTGGCAGTTTGGCTACAGGCAACTGGAGTTGCTTTTTTTTTGGTGGAACTCTCTTTCTGCATCTCACTGTCCTGTAATTTAAGCACTCGTTTTACTAGAGTAACAGTAGGTTTTTTATCCTACTTCTTAATGTTTTTTTAGAATCACGCAGGAAAGACCACAGCTCAACTCATGAGAAGGGTTTTCTTTCTTCATCTGGGGAACGTTTACGTTTGGGGCCAGAACTTTTGATTTGTATAGCTGAGATTTGGAGAAGGTCCTTTTTAATTTCCTTTTTGAGTTTTTTGTGATTTTTTTAATCTTATTTTTTAATTTCTGTAGACGAGTTTCCACAGCTGTAATTTTGGCATGTGTTGGGCCATGCACAGCATTTGTATATGCTTGTAGCTTTTTCGCTATATTAAGCACGGTTTCTTCTCTGTTATCCCGCTTCATTATTGCTAAAGCAGAAGTGTATTCTTGTGGCCCAAGTCGTACAAGTTTTTGCTACATTATGGATGTACATGGTACTAAGTCTGGATTTTTAGTTGTTAGGTCATTTGAGAAGACAATCTTTGCCACTGCCATTTTTCTTAAGCATTGAATTCCTTGTTCTATGGTCTTCCATTGGGTTTGCTGCATATAGAGATCATCTGCACACAGATATTTTTGTGCCACCCTTCCCAGGACCCGTGCCCAGAGACTCTGAGGGTTAGCCCCCCTCATCATCCTTTGGTTAATAACTGGATCATGTGACACGGATTTTAAATGCTTTGCTTCAGTACTATTTAGAATTGTAGCCTCGCCTGCAGCATTTTAAAGATGGACTAGTTAACTAATTATAGATTTATTAGGTCATCGGGTGTAATCCTTTCTCAGGCCACAAAGGTCTTTCAGAGATAAGGACTCAATACTGGCTTTTGATCTTGTGTCAGTTGCTCTGACTTCTGATTTTGTATTGGAAGCTTGCTTTGAGGATTCTTCCCCTGGATCATTATCGTCCACTGGCCGATCAGTTTTGCTGGTGTGCTTCTTTTCTGCAGCAACTGTCAGTGGCTTAGGTTTACTATTTGGTTTAGCTAC
>VWZS01003653.1:0-19233 GCA_013397075.1 Rhabdornis inornatus
TCAAAACACTGTCAAAGAAGGAAGTTCTCATAAGATAAGCCACCATAGCAGGCACAGATGGCAAACAGGAAGGTGTTAATTCCAGGCCTAAACAAAGGTGAAGGTTTGGAATTAGCACACCAGACAAAATTCCACTGTGGGAACTTGTGATAAGTGCAGATGGCAACAACAGGAAGATGCCAGGCCCAGTGAGACAGATCTGGGTAACCTATCCAGACAAAACTTCCCACCATGGCAAACTATGAGAAAGGAAGAAAGTCCTTATACACATGCCAGCCCAAGTTGTGGGAACAGCATCTATGCTCTGTAGATATATGGAATTTGGACTCTCTAAAAGTGGTACCTTCAGAAGAACACTCTGGGACCCCCACCACTAAGCAGACCAGAAGAAGGGCCGGCAGGACACTGCAGGGACCCACATGTTGGTTACTATCTTTCTACTTTGTCTCTCTCTCTCTCTCCCTCCCCCCTCTACCTCACATTTACTGTTAAATAAAATCCATACTGTTGACTTCGGCATATGGTCTTGTTTGCCCCTTAATTTGGGCAGAGGCATCTTTTAATAATCGGATCCTAACAGTGGGGTCTCATGAGAGTGGAGTAGAAGGGCAGAATCAACTCCCTTGACCTGCTGCCCACGCTGCTTTTGATACAGCCCAGAACACAGTTGGCTTTCTGGGCTGCAAGTGCACATTGCCAGCTCATGCCCAGGTTTTCATCCACCAGTATCCCCAAGTCCTTCTCTGCAGGGCTACTTTCAATCCCTTCATCCCCCAGCCTGTATTGATATTGTGGATTGCCTCAACCCAGGTGCAGCATCTTGCACTGAGGTTCACATAGGCCCACTTCTCAAGCCTGTCCCGGTACAGCAGGATGTGCTGCCTAAGTGGGGTAAAACAGCTCAAACTTTACCCTGTTTGCAAGTGTTATCAGTGATGGATGGAGAAGGCAGGGGCCTTTCTGCTTTTGGTGTTGAAGAATGCTGAGACAAGCCTGACTCATCAGTCCTTAAGTTAGACATCCTGAGGAAGGACAATGTTTCCTGACAGAAACTGGAACTTGTGAGGGTGTGGCAGACAAAGTCCTTGATAAAGGAACCAACAAGTGATAATACTGATAATTTATCTAAAGCTGCTGAGCTGGCACAGGTGGCCTGGAGACACATGACTGACAGTCAATCACTATACTCTAAAAGCCCAGTCCCACTTTTTAATGGCAGGGTCTTCTAACACATTCCTTCGTGGAGTATGTGTGGAGGTTCCTCCCTTGAGTAGGGATGGCCTTCAAGGTAACTCAAAGCTGAGCGAAATAGATTTGCCTATGGTTGTTGCTATGGGTGAACAACATCAGTCTCTGATTAATAATTATTTTGCTAGCTTCACTATAATGAACAGACAGGAATATCATGAATAGACATGAACCGTTGACTAAATCTGGGACTAGAATTGGATCCAGCCACACCCAGACTCCTCTCTGAGAAGGAATTTAGAAAGCAAGGGGGTCCTTTCCTGTGCCTCTTGACTCAGCAGGAGGGTCTTCTCTAATAAACTGTCTGAAGATCTCATTCTTCCTGTGACACCCAGGCCTTCTGAATGGCATCCCATCCCTCAGATATGTGAACCACACCACTCAAGTACAGTGGAGAGTGGCTTGACAGCTTCATCAGCCAACTCCCTCAGGACGCTGGAATGCATCTTGTCAGGTCCTATGGAAATGTGTACATTCAGATTCCCCAGGTGGTCTCAAACTTGGTCTTCTATGGTGGGAGGGATTTCATTCCCTCAGTTCCTTCCTGAGGTAGGTTCAGGGGCTTGAGTACCTCATCTCGCTCCATGTGAGCTGGTCAGTAGTCAATACTGGGATGGGGGGTTGTTGGGGGTTGAATTGTTCCCTTTTCTTTCTGTGGAATTTTCTCCATTNCTGTTCTGTTTTGTTGTCAGTCTTTATAGCTGTTGTTGTTTCTGCTCTTTGCCTTGTGAGATATATTAGTAAAGAACTGTTATTCCTATCCCTGTATCTTCTGCCTGAAAGCCTCTGATTTGCAACTATAATAATTAGAAGGGAGGGGGGTTGCATTCTCCATCTCAGAAAAAAGGGGTTCTTGCCTTTCTTTAGCAAATACCTGTCTTTCAAACCAAGACAGGGGTCATTCTTTCAATAGAAAGTATGTTCACATGAGAACTTGATATACTCTTAGATAATGGCAATGACACACCGGTGACATAATCACTGGTACCAAGTGGGAGCTGCCTTCAGGCTCCTCTGTTACAATGAACTGGCTAAGTTTATCCTGAGGGAAAGGAGTTTGAGCAGCACAGTGCAAGCCTCAAGGTCAAGCTGTACATGGAGCACAGCAGAGCACAGGCCTAGGCCTATTCAAGTGCTGTGGTTTAAACCTGGTGGGCATCTAAGCACCACACAACAGCTTGCTCACTCTTCCCCACAGTGGGATGGGGGAATAATTGGAAGGGTAAAAGTGCAAAATCACATGAGTTGAGATAAAGACAGTTTAATAAGAAGGGAAAAGAAGGAAGAAAAAACCCAAAACAACAAACAAAACCAAAACCAATACAAACAAGTGATGCAAAAAACGCCTGCAATTGCTTACCATCAGCTGACTTATGCCCAACCAGTACCCAAGCAACAGTAGCCCCAGAAAACTCCCCCTCCCCCCACTTCCTAGCTTATGTACTGAGCATGACATTTTATGGTATGGAATATCCCTTCGGCTAGTTCAGGTCAGCTGTCTTGGCTGTGCTCCCTCCCAGCTTCTTGGGCACCTGCTCACTGGCAGAGCATGACACACTGAAAAGTTCTTGAGTAAGCACTACTGAACAACAGCCAAAACATCAGTGTGTTATCAACATTATTCTCATACTGAATCCAAAACACAGCACTATACTAGCTACTAAGAAGAAAATTAACTATCTCAGTTGAAACCAGGACAATGTCTGAAGTAATTAATGTTAAATTACAAAGAAAGTAGGGAATCCAACTCTGAAATTCAACCCTGTATATTCAGTAACTTGAAAATATATATAGAGAGACAGTACTTGATACTTTTCACTTGCATTTAGAGAAGAGAGGCCACTATTTCATCGCTAAATCATGTTTTATGGGAATTTGAAAGCAGTTTAGCCCCTGGATAGTTGTATACAATGAACATAGAGGCAAAAGTTTTGATGCATTGGGGAACCTGGACTGTGTGGTGCAGGTATGACAGAGCGGAATTAAAATAAAAATTTAATTAGCTATCTAATCTGAGTATCCCTCAGCACAAAGCCAGAATGAGAGGGCCTCGCGCGTGCGCCTATGATACCTCTGTTGCCGAGCGGTCGTCCCTGTGAACGTGGACACCATCTCAGCTCGCTGGTGTCACGGCCCAGACCGGGCCTAGTGCCCAAGGCGATGCCGGACCGTCATGCTCCCTGATAAGCGTTGCCAGGCAGCAAACGCGCAAGGTCGCCCGGGATAGGAAGGGAGCACTCCCTTCTACGATGAACGACACGTCTATAAAACTATGAGGGCTCACCCGGAAGAGCTTCTGTAAGGGCGGTACTATGCGCCGTGGTTGCTCTTGAGAGCGCAGCGCTTTTCCTCAGTTAGGTTTCTCCGTTGTGATCGGTTGGCGCCGCAGACATCTTCCTCCGGGCTCTGTGCCTGCTGGCCTCCGATGCGGGGCAGCCCTCTTTCTGCCTGGCTCAAACTCTGTAGCTATTAGTCCGCACTGCAGGCTGAATGATGCTTTTACGGGGCTACGGAACTGCGGGACCAGGGGGGTGGCTGACGCTGCTCCTGGTAGCTTGCGCAGCATGGGCCTCCAAAATCACTTTCGAGCTGCCTGACAATGCCAAACAATGTTTTTATGAGGAGATTGTCCAAGGTACAAAGTGCACCCTCGAATTTCAGGTACTCCATGCTTCCCTCGGCCCCCGGGGAGCCTCTTGTTATTTCACTTTTGCCGTTAGTATTAGGAGTTTAATACCAATATAAATTGGTGGGCACTAAAACTATGTTATGCAAATAGCCTACTGAAATGTTGCTTCTGCTGCTTGGAGCTTCTGAACAAATCTTTATAGCATGTGCTTGAACAGATATTTACATATTTCAAATAATATGTCATTTTAAAAAGCTTCTGTATGTATATAAAAAGGATGTGCTATTCGATAGAAGTTTCTTCATCCTTTAGGATGCTTTATCTTAAAGGCAAGAAGTTTGGAGCAAGGATTAATTTTAACTACTAGTCTGAGAGCTATTAGAATCACATTACAGAATAGTAAGCTATGAATACCTAAACTGCCAATTTCTCTTGTAGTGGAGATAGGATAGTGTGATTCTACAGAAGATCATGCTATGGACCAACAATAATCAAAGACTGACAATTCTCAAGACGATCATATGAAGTTTTGAGTTACTTGTAGATATAATTTGAACATGCTGGTGTTGGAAAAAATTACTGTCATTTATTGTGCAGGAGTAAGGCAGCATAACCTCCAGAACACTGCTCTGTTGATGTGATTGATGAGTCAGATTGTAATACCTGTTCTACTGAACCTATACCATTCCTGCAACATAAAGCAGTTTGACCCAATAGGCTAGTTAGACAGTTCAGGTCGTACATAAAAGAGCTGGTTTATTGATTTTGGCAGTCTCAACTTGCTGAATAAATTGTGTGGATGGGCTTGTGGATATAATAAATTACTGATTTATTTCAGTAATGTCTTTGCCCCATCAAATTTCATCAACTCTAGCCTTTGCTATAGTACTAGTATCTCAAAATGAAGTAACTGAAGTTTCCTTCATAAATTGTTAGGAAACATAGTTTATGTTACATATCCTCCGTTTAAAAAAACTTATTTTGAATTGTTCTGTGAGTCTTTCATAGGATGATGATTTTTTCAAACTTGATAGATTTATAAATGAATGCATTTAAAAACATTTGTCAGATCAAACAATTTGCAACGCTAGCTGGATGTCTGTTCTGTTTAAGACAATTTCTTGGTTTTTTTTCAGGTGATCACTGGAGGTCATTATGATGTGGACTGTCGGTTGGAAGGTCCTGATGGTTCTGTATTATACAAAGAGATGAAGAAACAATATGATAGTTTCACATTTACTGCATCCAGAAACAGAACATACAAATTCTGCTTCAGCAATGAGTTCTCTACTTTCACACACAAAACCGTGTACTTTGATTTCCAGGTTGGAGAAGATCCACCACTGTTTCCTACTGAAAACAGAGCAACTGCACTTACTCAGGTAAAATACTGTGTTTGATAATAACTGTTAGGTGGAGGGAATGTTTTTCAAATTCAATTGCATTAAATATCTATATTGTTGAAAATGAATGGGTCAGAGTTTCTTTAAAATAAACCCTATTACTAAAAGTGAACCTTTTATGAAAATTAGGATTTATAGAATGCAGAGCTGAGGAGGAATTACCAAGTGATTAAGCAGAAATTAGGGAAAATATACAGTGGCCTAGAGTTTAAGGGAACTTTTTTATGCCATGGTTCTATGTCTGTGGAAGTGTGCATTTTATAAAGGGTAAGATATCAGTGAATCAGGTTTTTCAAAATTCCTGAACTTTGGAGAAACTTTGAGAGCAATTTGGTTTTATATTAAAATAGTTTAGAGTTTTTTGAGGCAAAGACTTGAATGATTCATCTCTTATGTAACTGTCACTTTTAAAATTGGAAGAGAATTCTAGCAAAATAAACAAATGAACAAAATTAGTAATACTTAATTTGCTTCTAGATATGTAATTTATGACACTTAAGTGGCAAAACAATATTCTTGCTCCAGACTTTTTTCCTAATGTTTTTTTCTTTCTTCATAATTTTAGTTTTACACCACTTCTGCCTAAACTAAATCAGCCAACTCCACTTGGAACAGTAACTTCATGAATTCTAACATTCTTACACTATAGTTGTTACCAAATTTAATTTTAAACAATCATAGGTACTGACTCTTACTTTCAGAAGATAAACAGAAAATGGAAGAAGTTTATATGTAAAAAAGACCTAGGTCTTGGAAAGCCTGTAGTACGTCTACTGAAGAGGTTTAAGATTTTTCATGTTAGAGAAAGAAATGCGATTTTTATGAAAGATGACACATTTAGTTGGGCAATTTGGTCTTGAGTGTTTATTATATGAATATGGTAGGGAGCATCCAGGAACACCGAAAGATAACAGTTATCCTTTATCTAATCACTTTTTACATATGTGACTAATACAAGGATCTCCTGCCAAAAGAACATGTTGAGGTCAGCAATCTAGATTTCAGGCTTTTGGGAAACTGAAGTTTGGGTATTATGTGATGAAAAATCACATACTTCTGAAATCTAAAAGTGTTTTAATATCTACTATGCAAATCTTAATGATATAAGAAGCTTATTAGCTATCCAAATCTCAAGAAAGATTAACTGCTTGTTTTACTGCTGTATGTGGAATTAGCAAATGTTGGATTGCTGGCATATTTCAATACAGTGTTTATATTTACTTTTGAACCCAAACATGCATTAATTTTAATATTCAGTTTCTGGCTTTTAGAGTGCATCACTTTGTATTACATCTGCAGTTTTGCACACTTTGGTACTTAGTCACATTCCTGTGTGTAAAATTTGATTAATATGTTAGATTTATAGTATTTCAGTCTGACAGTCGACTGAGATAATCTTTCATTTGTAAAGCTATGTGAATCCTAATTTTAAATATCAAACCACAGAACTTCAAAGAACAAGTATTAGAAGAGTTCTTAATTGAGCATGTGTATTTATTTGCTTCTCTAGATGGAGTCTGCGTGTGTTTCAATTAATGAAGCTCTGAAGTCTGTCATTGATTATCAGACTCATTTCCGGTTAAGAGAAGCACAAGGCCGCAGCAGAGCAGAGGATTTAAACACAAGAGTAGCCTATTGGTCAATAGGGGAGGCAATCATTCTTTTTGTAGCTAGTATTGGGCAGGTATTTCTCCTCAAAAGCTTCTTCTCAGATAAAAGAACCACAACAACCCGTGTTGCATCATAACTGGTAGTGATAATGCTTCTGGTCATGTTAGTCCCTTGTGAAATTACCATTCTCCAATTAATTGTAAGTACAAGGAACTAAATATATTAAATATCTAAATGTCTACCCCTCCTCATTTATTAAAATCACAAAACATAACCCCCAAGTTATGAAAGGGACACCAAATTTGAAATATAGAGTAAACTTAGTGTTTTCTGACTCTTGTATTAAATATCTGGCAATGACCAGCCTCTCTTTGGTTTTGCTGATTTTAATCCAAATTGAGCTTGACTTTACTGATATGATTGCCCATCTGTGTTATAATGCTTTAAAAGAACCTGCCAATCTAGCGTCTGATGTGAAAGACAATACTCATGAAAATTTTATTTTACTTGAATTTTCATGCTGAATGTGTTGGATTATAAACAAGCTAATGTGATGAACTGTAGTTGTGAGATGTATTGCACTGTTTTGATTTGCTGTAACAAAAACAATTTCCAATTATATCCTTTGCTTATCTGTAAAATAGTTGCAAGCTTGATACTACATATTGGTGCAAAGTCTCCACCTGCCTGGTAAATCTCCACCTTCAAAACCTGCTAAATTTTATACTTGAATGTATTTGTCTGAGCACACACATTTCTACATTAAAATATAATGCATTTCTTCTTTTACAGAGTTTTACTAAACTTCTAAACTGAGACTACTTGAGAAATATGCTTTCTCTATTCAAAAATTTTAAATCTCCAAGTTGTTTTTAAAAATGCAATAAAATGGGGAATATTGTAACTTTGTTACTGAAGCTATGCAATCTCTGTACTAGTGCTGCTGCTTGTTACATTTAAGACCAGAGACAGTTTGGGTTTTATCAAGCAGTTCAGCACCAGTTACATTGCATCCATTAGGCACATGCAAAGCTTTTAATTAAATTGTTTTCCTATTAATAAGCCCATTTAATACTAATACTACATTGTGTGAGTGCTGTGTGCTTTATTTCCCTGTTTGGTGCACAGATACATTATGACCTTGTGCATGTAATTGCTACTCTTCTGTTAGTGGTCAAAAATGTTTTAAATGTTTTGTGGTATCTTTTTGGTAGATTTGTAGCTGCATTGCTTCCACTGTTCATATCTTTAGTTTATGTATTGTAAAATGATCTTGGTTTGTTTGGATGTGGAAGATAGTGATTGTATGTACATCACTAATTGAGCTAGTCAAAATAAGGAAAGACTTCTTCAGATGGTTCTGGAGGAATAAATTAACTTGGACCAGTTTTTAAGTGCACACAAACAAAACTAAGATGATAAAATTGAGTTACTAGCTCTAATTCAAAAATATTTCACTTAAACTAGTTTTCAGCAAGCAGAGAAAGAATGCTAAATTCTCATTAATTTCCTTTATTATTTTCCAGGAAAAAATTGACAGGATTTACACATGCACTTGGACACCAAATAATCCATCTAAGATGACCTAAGATGCCTTTTAAATGGTGTGGTAGTTAAAAAAAAAATTCTCCTTGTCTCTATTGGAAACGTATGAAGTACACTCTCAGAACTGAAGAAAAACACTTCAAAAATTTGTTAAAAGGTAACAGGAGTATTAAAAAGTTTAATATTGTATTCAGAATTGTGTATAATGTCTTTGTCTTTTATTGAATTTGCAATATTGCAGTTCCATTTTTGAGGTACAAACTTACCTGAAATTGTAACAATCTCAAAGATCAGAACACAAAAACTAGTGCTTTCTTTTTATGCTACATATTTGAAAACTGT
Organism: Rhabdornis inornatus; assembly: GCA_013397075.1. Classification (NCBI taxonomy): domain Eukaryota; kingdom Metazoa; phylum Chordata; class Aves; order Passeriformes; family Rhabdornithidae; genus Rhabdornis; species Rhabdornis inornatus. The sequence continues at coordinate 8,779 of VWZS01003653.1, forward strand.
ATATATATTTTAAAATAAGTGATTGGATAGGATACAATAGAACACATGCTACCACTTCAACACTAGATGAAAAAAAAATCACAACGCATTTCTCTTTATTATTATTATTATTACTATTATTATTATTATTATTATTATTGTTTTGTTAAAGCTGCATATATGAAAATAATAGTTCAGTTAATGGTGTGATATGCAACTAAATCACCCTGGGTTAAATGAGATACAACTGTGTTTGAAGTTGTGAAAGGTTTCAACTATTCCTTTGATGTTTTATGTTTGCATAATGTGTTTTTATGTCCTGAAATGTTCATTGTTGTTTTAGTTTGAAGGAGGGGGGGGAAAGTTTGAATAAGACAAAAACACCCTGTGAATATTGTGTGGGGAAAATCCAAATTAATCATAGAATGACTTAGGTTGGAAGGGACCTTAAAGATCATCTAGTTCCAACCCCCCTACCATGGGCAGGGAACCTTCCACTAGACCAGGTTACCTAGAGCTCCATCCAGTTTGGCCTTGAACACTTCCAGGGATGGGGAGTCCACAACCTATCTGGACAACCTGTTCCAGTGCCTCACCAGCCTCACAGTAAAGAATTTCTTCCTAATACCTAATCTAAACCTGCCCTTTTTCAGTATGAAGCCATTCCCCCTTGTCCTATCACTCCATGCCCTTGTAAAAAGTCCCTCTCCAGCTTTCTTGTAGGCCCCTTTTAGGTACTGGAAGTTGCTATAAGGTCACCCTGAAGCTTTCTCTTCTCCAGGCTGAACAGGTTTCGAGCCTGTCCAGGTTTCTCTGGATGCCATCCCTTCCCTCCTACATGTTGACTTCACCACACAGCTTGGTGTTGTCGGCAAACTTGCTGAGGGTGCACTCAATCCTGCTGTCCATGCCACCAACAAAGATGTTAAACTGTGCTGGTCCCAATGCACCACATCACTGCTTTCCAGTTTGNGAGAGGAACCACCAAAAGGCAGGGAGAAAGGGTGCGCAGCAACTTAAATATGGGTGCCGCCCACTGGGAGGGTACAACACAGGGACCAATAGCAGCAACCGGGGGGGCGTATAACAACCACCAATCGGGTAGAACCGGGGCGGAGAGAATACAACAGAACCAATCGAGTACAGGGAACGGGACAAATGACACAGAACATTCGGGAAGAAGGGGAGGAGCCAGGGAAGACTGACACAGTCTTGGGAGGGGACTGGGGAGACAGACAGGGACCTTTCCAGAGAGTGGGCTGGGTGCAGGGCTGACGGACAGAGGTAAAGGCGGGAAGGGAACAAACCATTACAACTGAAAACCAGGGGGAACAACTGAGGGATAAACCATTACAAAACGCAGAACAACAGAACTTTAACAATAAAACAAACCACAACACCACTTGGACATTGAGCCACTGACCACAACTCTTTGAGTGCAACCATCCAGCCAAGTTTTTATCCATCAAGTGGTCCATCCATCTAATCCATGTCTCTCCAGTTTAGAAACAAAGATGCTGTGCAGGACAGTGTCAATTGCTTTGCACAAGTCCAGGTCGATGATATCTGTTGCCCTTTCCTCATCTACCACTGCTGTAACCCCCTCATAGAAGGCCACCAAATTTTCAGGCATTATTTGCCTTTAGTGAAGCCATGCTGGCTATCACCAATCCTCTGCTTATTTTCCATGTGCCTTAGCATAGCTTCTAGGAGGATCTGCTCCATGGTTTTGCCAGGCACAGAGGTGAGACTGACCAGCCTGTAGTTCCCTGGGTATAATATATATTCACATTCATATAATATATGAGTGAGATCTGATTTGCTTTTTGCAAGAATAATGCTTCTGAGTGTTGTAGGTAAATTATTAAGTCATCCTTATGGGGTTAACTAAAAGGGTTTTATTAATGATTAAGCGATGATCAAATGATAATCAATGATTGAATGAAAATGAAATGGTAATCAAATGGTGATTAAGCAATAATTGAATGGTAATTAAACAGTAATTTAAATTATTTAACCAATAATGAGATGGTGGTCAAACACTCTACTACTTAGTACACTTCTAATAATTAAGCTATAGCTGTATATATAGACTTCACTAGCATAGAATATACTTTTAGGCCTAATGTAAAATGTTGCTTACCTTGTTCTAGATAATTAATGCTGGGTAAGAGGTCTCTCAAACCCAAGGAGTAACCTTGAGAGTCATCCCTTTTAAGGGAGAGATCACCACCATGCAGCCTGCTGCCATACAGAAGAGCTCAATGGGCTCAAGGGGACTACGGATATTTATAGCGTCAAGTGTTTGACCCATAGTCAAACCCCCTTTGGTGTATGTGCAGAAGAACAGCTGTAGCAGTTGTAGTTTTGTCTAGTCACAGCTCAGGCTGGCACTGTTAGCTCCTGATAAGACATGACCTAGGTTCATTATTGTGTTGTGCCTGCAAAAATATATCTCCTAAAGAGCAGATTATAATAATATAAAACTTCATTTTGGATCTTGGACAAAATCATTGTCTCCCCAAGAGATAATGACATGGATTTACAAATTTTATTCCTACTCTTTCTTTTCAGTTACAAGCCTATGTTTAGTCTTCCTGTCTAATGCTTGAAGCCTATGCTGGCATAATTTCTTAAAGTTCAAAAACCTTCTGGTGTCATCTCATATATGACACATATGGGTTGCATTGCTTCTGTATATCTCCTTGGCCCCAGCAAGGAAGACAGATTAGTCTAACTTCTGATCCATTTTTAACCATATAAGAATTAGGCCATCAGCATTATATCTGTAATGACAGGAGCAGTCCTTCCAAAACAAACCAGAATTTGGAGTTAGGTTTACATTCCTTGGCCAGTAGTTTCATGGATTGACTAATCATTGGATGAATTGTCTGGGTTTCAGATGTGACTGCAAATAAAATGGAGCAAGCCTGAAGTAAATGTGAACAGAATTACTTGGGAGGGGAACTACTGCTCAAGGGAACAGAATAAACCTTGGTAGCTGTACATTAGTTCTATAGTATAAATAGGAAGGCATATAATTAGAGTACTGCATATATATGTCACAAGACCATGCTGTTCAACCAAAGTGAAATCTGTTCCAGTATTACCAAGAAAAAGAGATTCCTACCACTGTACAAATGTATTAGTGTGTGTATGTATGCATGTCTACACACACCCACAGGCTTTCAGATGAACAAGAACAGTTCAGTTATCTTTTAATTATGTGATAGATGATAAGTCAGGTACTGTAGTTCTTTTTGTGGATTGTATCTGTACAGCCTACATGCATTCCTCAAAAAGTTGTTTTGAATTAGCACCAAACACGTTTAACAGACCCTGGGTATGGTGTGGAAGGGAAGCAAATTACCAAGGAACAAAAGAGAGTTATAAGTTTCTTGAGTATGTTCATAAACAGGGAGCACTTAAATGATATAGAAAATAGTCTTTTGAATTTTGGTTTATAAATGTCAGTTGACAGGACTGGAGCCAGTTTTGTTCTTGGTGAACTCATTTTCTTGATGCTATATTCCAAAGTAAACATCTAACAGGGTAATGACTAATCTGATTAGTAAAATGAACTGTTGCATTATTAATAAATTATTTTGTTGCTTCATGCCTTTGTCAGAATGGTATTTTGTCATAGCCATGATGGTCTAAAGGACAAAGATGGGACATGGGTTGCTGGAAGAAGTAATATATTTCATTAAATATATGGTATGTTAAGAAATAACCAAACTTGCAGTCAATCAAGCCTGATTTCCAAGTTTGTGCACCCAAAAACTTGTCTTTTCCAGCTGTATCAGTCTCATAATGTCTACCAGCAAACCACATCCTGCTTTGTTAAAATTAGTTTGTTTGTTAAAACAATGAACGAATCCCGAGTTTGCAGTGAACAAAATTTTTAATGGAAGTTTGGTACACTAAATTACTTCACTTTTCCCTGATTTTCCTTTTCTCCCTGTACTCATATGCCATTATACCTCTCTCATTGTGTAAATTAATTAAATATCTCGATTAGAGGCAAGTTCTTAGAGTTCATCAATCAATGTTCTCACAAACTTCATGCGTAATATTACTTTGCACCATATAGGCTTACTCTGGTTACCATTTAGACAACTTAAAATCTTTTCATTCCTTTAGGTCTGATCCCACTTCTGCCATATGTCCACGTTTCTTCAACTCATTTGTGGAATGCATTTTGAACTTTGATAAAGCATATGTTTGCGTATGTTTATCCATGGCTTTGTATTTGTTTAGTCATATTTATATGCTATATTTTGCAGGATTTGGTATATTTTTTATATGTCCATTTAAAAGACCACACTTTATTATGTATTGATTTTTGCTTTTTTCCTGACTGTGATGCAATTTAGTGGCATCTTTCTGGTTTGGAGGTATACATAGTACTCTAAGCACTCATGAAAGAGTTGTACATGCATGGTCTTTCTGCATAAAGCTAAAAATCATGTGTTTGGGGTTTGGCAGAGTTTTTTTAATGTGATATCCTAATTATAAGCTTCTATAAAAAACTGCCAGCTTTTATTTGAGCATTTCTGCCTTCTTTCATTAGCATGAATAATAGCTTCCCTCAGTCAAACTAGATTGTGTTATTTCAAAAATAATCACTTCGGCAAATAATTTTTGAACGTTTGTTGTAATGGGCAGTAATAACTCCAAACAAACTCCTTCACCAGATAGTAGCAAAAAGGCTAACAACATGAGTACAGGTCAGAGAGACTCCAAGGAAATTAATGAATTGTGCAGCCTCTCTGCTGAAATCAGGGAGCCTGCAAGCACATCTCTGGGAGTTTGCAGCAGAAATGAGAAGACTGAGGATATTTTCTGTAGGTTTGTTGTTCTGCACACTGAGAATGATATAGATAAGGTATCTGGATCCAGAACCTGCTGCAGAATAAATTTTCTATTAAACCTGGAATAATCTTTGCAGACATGCCTTGTGGTGAACAAGTCTTGGAAAACTTAAGTGATGCTGTGAATGGCTCAGTATATGATACTATATTATTGACAGGAAAAATTTCTGAATGAACCTTGGTATGAGTCTCTCTTACACCTCCCCTGTCAATCCACTTAACCAACAGCACAAATACGACTCTGTGATACCTCTGAGACTGCTGAATAACTCACTTCTCTGGGAGAAGATTCCCTTTGCCTTGCAGGCTATTAACATGCTGGAAGAAGACAGTCATGACTCTGCAAAACAAGTAGAGAAAATTTTCCAGGACTCTACATATAGGCAGCAGCAAGAGGTACAGAGAGAGAAACTAGAGTGCTTATAACGGTGAAAAAAAGCTGTGAGAACAGATGATTATTAGAATAAGCAAAAGTCTCATTCTTTGCTCTTATTTTTAAAAAGGAAGGAAAAATCTTATTTTGACAAAACTGATTGCAAAGTTCTCTGCCAAGTTGCATTAAGTTCTCCTGAACACATTCTGTATATCAAGACATGAATATCACTGTACCTACTTAGAGGCACAAGATGCTGTCCACCTCTGTTGTGGTTTGACACTGGCCAAAGGCCGGGCACCCACAAAAGCCGCTCACTTGCCCTCCCCTGCCACAGCGGTGCAGAGGAGAGAAAAATTTAAACAAAGGGTTCATGAGTTGAGATAAAGATTGGGAGAAAACACTCCAAGGGCAAAACAGGCTCATCTTAGACATATAAAGTGAATTTATTACAAACAAAAGCAAAGGAAGATAATGAGAAGTAAAATAAGCTCTTAAAAAGTACCTTTTCTTCCCCCAACCCCTCTCTCCTTCCCACCGACAGTGCAGGGAGACGGGGGTGGGGGTTTTGGTCAGTTTGTCACCTGAAGTTTTCTTCCACTGCACAAGGAGATAAGTTGTTCCCCTGTGAGACAGTGGAGTCCCTTCCCATGGGAGACAGTTCTCCATGAACCTCTCCAACATGGGTCCAATCTCATGAGCAGCAGTCCCCCCAAACTGCTGCAATGTGATTTCCCCCCACAGGCAGGCAGACAGTCCTCCCAAAACTTCTCCAGTGTGGGTCACTCATCTACAATGTGCAGTCTTCCAAGGACAGGCTGCTCCAGCTTGGAAGCAAGGGCCCCCTCTCTCCACCGGGTCTCCCACCGGATCACAGCCTCCTCCAGGCATCCACCCGCTCTGGCATGGGCACCTCCCCCATGGGCTGCAGGTGGATCTCTGCATTGCCTGTGGATCCATGGGCTGCAGGGGGACAACCTGCTTCACCATGTTCTTCACCATTGCAGAGGAATTTCAGCTCCAGCACCTGGACCACCTTCTTCCCCTCCTTCTCCGCTGACCTTGGTGTCACCATGTTGCTTTCCCTCACATGGTCTCACCTCCTCCTCTTCTCTGACTAAGAGCAAAACTTGTGACTTTGTTTTGATTTTCTTCTTAAATATGTCATCACAGAGGCGTTACCAACCTCTCTCATTGGCCCAGTTTTGGCCAGCAGTATGTCCATCTTCAGAGCCATCAAGTATTGGCTCTGCTGGACATGGTGGAAGCTTCCAGAAGCTTCCCACAGGAGCCATTTTGTGGCCTTCCTATTCCCAAAAACCAGGCTATGCAAAACCAATACATTCCACCCCTAAATGACTATAGCAGGTTGACCCTGGCTGGATGCCGGGTGCCCACTCAGTCGCTCTATCACTCCCTTTCCCACTGAGACAAGGGAGAGAATAAGATGGAGCACAACCAGCAAGGTGAGATAAGGCAGTTTTATTACAGTACAAGAAATAAATAAACTGAGATCTGCATGCACAACAGCAAAAGGGGAAAAAAAAAAAGGTCAGTCTCTGCTTCCTTTCAGCAGTGGTGTTCAGACACTTCCTGGGAAGCAGGGCTTCAGCACGCGTAACGGTTCCTCCGGAAGGCAAACACTGAAAACTCACGAATGCCCCCCCTTCCTCCTCTCTCCCTTAGCTTATATATCTGAGCTGACGTCAGATGGTATGGAATATCCCTTTGGCTAATTTGGGTCAGCTGGCCTGGTTGTGTCCCCTCCCAGGATCTTGCCCACTTCCATCCCCTTTGTTGGGGGAAGGAATGTCAGAGGGACAGGGCTGCCTGGCAGTAGCCAAAACACTGATCTGTTATCAACACCTGTCCAGCTACCAACACAAACCACAGCACTGTAAGGGCTGTGAACTTTACCTCAGTCAGACCCAATACAATCTCCACCCATTATTCCATACCATTTGTGACATGCTCTGATCCCATATAATCTACATACTCTCATTACTAGAATCCTTAAGCCTTCTTTATACCAAACATACATTTTATTAGCTACTATCGACTGTCCTTTAACATCCCTCCAGGTGGTTTTAATTCTAGCAGGATGTGGGGTGAGGACAGGACATATAGTAGGCTTGATGGTTGATAGTTGGGCACTGACACTGTCTCTGTTCATAATCACCTTTTTCTTGCTCCTCACCACAATTCATTCTTCGTCAGCTCACGTCCCTCCTGCTACTTTACCTCCTGTAACATACAACTTACACTATAGCTTATCCTTACCCCAAGGTTAAATCTCCTTGAGGTATACACCAGGTCTCCCCATCCTCCCACATCACTCACCAAGTTCACCCAGGTCCTTGGGCAAAGACACTCCCACGAATGGGTTTGCCTTTTCCCATGAGGGAAGAAATCCACACTGACTTCCCTAGCCACTTCCCTATGTGTAATGCAGGGCCCTTGTCTCTTTCCACAGTGTCTAAGGGCTTAGTTTGGGTGGGACCAAGGCGGTTAGCAGATCCCCTAGTACTGACTAGCCATGTGGCTTCTGCCAAGTTCACATCCCAGTGCTTCCATGTCCCATTACCTAATGCACTTAAAATAGTTTTTAGCAGCCCGTTATATCTTTCAATCTTCCCAGAGGCCTGTAGATGATAGGGAATATCGTATGTACACTTAATGCCATGCCTCTTTGCCCAGAAGTTTATAAGATTATTTTGAAAATTAGTCCCATTGTCTGACTCAATTCTATCTGGGGTTCCATGTCGCCACAAAATGTATCTATCAAGACCTGAAATCGTGTTCTGGTCATTGGCATGGTTTACTGGGTGTTTCCAGTCAGCCAGTTGTGGTCTCTACCATGGTGAGGATATAATTCTTGCCTTGGCATGTTTGTGGCAATGGCCCAATGTAATCAATTTGCCAGGCTTCACCACACTGGAAACCCAGCCACCACCCTCCAGTCCAAAGAGGCTTCACTCATGTGGCTTGCTTGATGGCAGTGCATGTTTCAAACTGATGGATAACCTGTGTAATGGCTTCCACGGTCAGGTGCACCCTGGATCATGAACCCATCTGTATGTTGCATTCCTTCCAAGATGCCCTGATGTTTCATGGGCCCATTGGGCTATAAATAGCTCACCCTTTCTTTCCCAATCTAGGTCCACCTGAGCTATTCCAATTTTGGCGGCCTTATCTACCTGTTCATTGTTTTGATGCTCCTCAGTGTCACAGCTTCTGGGCACATGGGGATCTACATGATGTACTTTCAGAGTCATGTTTTCTATCTGTGCAGCAATGTCCTGCCATAATGCAGCAGCCCAGGTGGGTTTATCTCTGCCTTGCCACTTGCTTTTCTCCCACTGCTGCAGCCATCCCCATAGGGCATTAGCCACCATCCAGGAGTGAGTAAAAGTATGGGCCACTTTTCTCTCTCAGCAGTCTCTGGGGCTAGTTGAATGATTTTCACCTCTGCAAATTGGCTTGATTCGTCTTCCCCTTCAGCAGCCTCAATGACTTGTCATGTAGGACTCCACACAGCATCTTTCCACCTCAGATGGTTTCCTATCACTCAACAAGATCCATCAGTAAATAAAGCATAGCTTCTTTTGTTTTCTGGTAACTCGTTATACGGTGGTGCTTCTTGGGCAGTGCTCCAAAATCTCTGGCTTCTGGCCAATCCAAAATCTCTTCTAGGATTCCTGGAAAACTGGGTATTCCCATTTGGACTTGTTGTGTAATTAATGCTACACACTTACTCCACGTAGTGCTGGTTGCATGATGTGTTGAGGGAATGTTTCCTTTGAACATCCAGTGTAGGACAGGCAATCGTGGTGCCAAGAGGAAACATGCTTATGTCCTAACAACTTCTGAGGTGGCTCAACCCCCCTCATAAGCTGCTAGTATCTCTTTTTCAGTTGGAGTATAGTGGGCTTCTGGTCCTCGATAACTCCATCTCCAAAACCCTAATGATCAACCTCGGGTTTCTCCTGCAGTCCTTTGTCAGAGGTGCCAGGTGAGGCCCTGCTCCCCAGCTGCAGTGGAGAGTATATTTTGCACAGCTGGTCCTGTCCGAACAGGCCCAAGAGCTACCGCAGGAGCTATTTCCTGTATGATTTGCTCAAAGGCCTGTTGCTCAGGGCCCCACTCGAAGGGGTTCTTCTTCTGGGTCATTCGATAGAGAAGGCCCGCAAGCTGGCTATAACATGGAATGTGCATTCTCTAGAACCCCACAAGGCCTAGGAAAGCTTGTGTTTTCCTCTTATTAGCTGGTGGAGACATAGTTGCAATTTTGTCAACCACATCTGTAGGCACATGACGGAGTCCGTCCTGCCATTTTTTTCCCAAGAACTGGATCTCCTGCACAAGTCCCTTTACCTTACTTCGTTTTGTGGCAAGACCAGCTTTCAGAAGAATTTGGATTATTTTCTTTCCCTTCTCAAAAACTTCTTCTGCTGTATTGTCCCACACAATGATATCATCAATATCTTGTAGGTGTTCTGGAGCTCCACCCTGTTCCAGGGCAATCTGGATCAGGCCATGGCAGACAGTGGGGCTGTGTTTCCACCCCGGGACAGTCGGTTCCAGGTGTATTGGATATCCCTCCAGGTGAAAGCAAATTATAGTCTGCACTCTGCCACCAGGGGCACTGAGAAAAATGCATCAGAATGCTGAGGAGATGCGTTCCTCACTCTGTGAGTCACAAAGGCAAGGGGCTGGGCATCATCCCCTGGTGAATAGCGGGCTGGTTAAAAGAGGCTCCTAGGGAGCCAAGCGACCAGGAGCGGGCAAATAGGGGCGTGGCATGTCTCTGAGGGCGTGGCACGGCAGTTTTCATGGCAGTTCACGCAGGCAGAGTTGCAGGTTTTTCCTGCTAGTAGACTTAGTTTGTTGTTTGTTGTGTTTCTGTTGGTGGTTGGTTTTGGGGTTTTTGTTAGAAATTATTTTTACATGATCAAAAACTGTAGTTAGTGCAAGTGTGTGTAACCAAATAGAACCCTCCAAAAGGGATGTGTCTGTGCAGACCCATTCCTGTGCAGAGTGTTTGAGCTTATCAGTGGTACCAGGGGCCGTTGCAGAAGAAGCCTGCCTGCGGTGTGAACAGCTGAATGATCTCCTTTCGCTGGTGGCCGAGCTTAGGGAGGAAGTTGAAAGACTAAGGAGTATTAGGGAAAGTGAAAGGGAAAGAGATTGGTGGAGTTCAGCCCTTCCATCCTTGAGGGAGGCCCACCA
>VWZS01003654.1:0-67385 GCA_013397075.1 Rhabdornis inornatus
CTTTCAAACCAAGACACCATGACATATGTAATTTCTCTTTTTTTTTGTATGAAAATTTATCTCACTGCAATTTTCTTCAGGAGAGTTTGTTGAGTGCTGTGCTTAGAATACTCACTAAAATTAACTTTTGAATTTTTGGAAGAGAAATGGAAAAAACAGTAAAATAACAATTGAAACCCAAATTCTTCACTGCTACGGCTTTCGTCTAGCTCTTGTTTGTTAAAGCTCTTAGTTTTTCTATGAGCTGTGTTCTAAATATCCTACCAGCTGGTCAACTCCTCACCATGTAGAAGATACCAATACTGCTTTTGATACATAAATATTATGAGGTTGATGCACATCCAGGCTCTTTGAAGGGGCTCTATCTTTTGTTTCAAGCACTGGGATGTGTGGATGTTGTAAATAGATGAAGTCAGTGGGAGGGGGAAGGAACATCCTTTCATTGACCAGACAGACATTCCACTGAATTTTTTTTTTAATTCTAAACAAGATTTTATTATTTATATTTGTTTGCTATTTTAGCTTTTAGACACTGCATTTATTGTTTGTGATATGCTCTTGTACTCATAAATAACATTTATTGTGTTTTCATTTTTGAAAAAGTTGAAGTGTTTTTCATTTGATTGATGATAGACTTTCCACAAGAAAAACCACTTTAAGCACAGTGTAACTAGAAAAATATATGGATAGGAAACTGTAGACCAGCTCGTCTGCTGGTTCATGACTCTTGCCATCATTTATTTCTAGTGTTGGTGTGATCAACATCTTGGTTTCATTATGTTGCCTTTTGTAGATATCTGATCCATGCATGATCTATGAACAGTACTCATGAATTGATTAGAACAGGGCAAGTTGAAGAGCTCTTCTGGCTAAGAAACTGTTTGAGCTATGTTTGTTTATTTTCCCATTGTTACCTAACAAGCTATTTGAAAGATAGTGTATTTATAATTATGGCTGAGCTAGTAATTAAAAATGTAAGTCACAGGATGCAATCATTAGTGTAGCAGAAAACCTATGCAGTGCTTAACTTTAAGACCTTAGGATTAAAAAAATGAATTTGTAAACTTCCATTACAATAACATTACCTTCACACAAGGGCGTGTAATTAATTTTTCTATTGATCTTAGTGGTGCCCTTTTCAAGAGATGGGTAAAAAGATGGTTATCATCATAGCTCTGGTTCAGGGAAGTTGTTTCAAACCAACAAAATTCATAATAGCCCTTGAAAATTATTCTGGACCACTGTGACTTCATGTGTAAGTCTTCAGGTAAACGGTCTGTTCATGGTCTTAAAATAAATCCCCTGTGTGCAGAGAAAGCTAGTCCCTGTGTGCAGAGAAAACTTCCATGAAGGCTAAGCAAAAGGCAGCAGCCACTGGTTTGTCTTCATGTGAATGTATTAGTTATTTAAACCTAGCATGAAAACGATGTAGAGAAAGTATCATTCACTCTGTGTATGTTACAGGAGTATAAGCATTTAATTTAGCTTCTGTTTCTTTCAACTCTGTAAGATATTTAGGCTCGTCTTTCTGTGATTCCTACCTAAATTAGATGCCTAGAACAAAGGCTATGTCCTTTCTTTTGTGTACTTTGTTGAGAGTGTTTCTGTGAACATGGTGGATAGAACTGGGCTGGATGCCAGGTGGCACCAAAGTCACTCAATTACTCCCCTCCTCAGTTGTGCAGGGGAAGAAAATGATGACAAAAGGCTTGTGGGTCAAAAAAAGGGCAGGGAGAAATCTCTCAGGAATTACTGTCACAGGCAAAAGATACACAATTTGAGAATTTGAGGAAATTACATTTATTTATTGCCAATCGAATCAGAGGAGGGTAATGAGAAATAAAAACTATATCATAAAGATATTCTGTCCACCCCTCCCTTTTCCTGCACTTCACTCCCAGTTTTCTCTATCTCCTCTGGCCCCGGAAGTGCAGGAGGATGGGGAATGTGATGAACTGTGCAGTCCATCACAGGTTGTCTCTGTTTCTCCTTCCTCCTCACACTCTTCTTCTGCTCCAGAAGAGATCATTTCAACAGGGCCCAGCCCTTCAGGAACAGGATGATCCAGCGCGGGTTTCCTGTGGGGTCACAAGTCTTGCCAGCAAACCTGCACCACTACGAGGTTCCCATGGGTCACAGCCTTCTTTGGGCATCCGTGTACTCCAGCGAGGGGTCTTCTATGGGCTGGACCCCATAGAAGAGGTGGATCTCTGCTCCACTGTGGACCTCCATAGGCTGCAGGGGGACTGCTGCCTCACCATGGTCTGCACGAGAGAAGCCATTCCTGTAGCCCCCACTTGGCCAAACCCTTGCCACATAAGCACAGTACACTGAGATATCTAGAGATCACTCCATTGACTTGAAGATACTTGAATCACTCTTTTGTTATAATACTTTCTGTTACTTATTTACAACAAAAGCACGTTTTGATGAGACAAGCCTTGCTGTAAGAACTGGTTAGTAGCTGAACATTAAAAAAAATTTCAGCACAGAAATACAGCTCCTGCAAAATGAACATTCTTTTGAGGAAATTTTGACTTGCTAAAAACCTGCTCCCTTTAAGATGCTCTCTGATTTCTTCATAGCAGAAGAACAAAGAGCATCATGTGACAAAAATGTCCTGTAAAGGATGTAGAGCAGTCTAGGAGCTTAGTCTGTTGGTGAAGAATAAAAGGATGAATACACCTAAAGATCATGCAAATTTAAGAATATAAGAAGTACCTTAACCAAAAGCCAAATTTAGTTCCAGCATCTTATGACTTTAACAGTGCCTACTAATGGATACAAGAAGAGGAGTTGTGTAGAGTTTGTTCAGAACAGTGCCTCACTGGTATATGTTTCTTGTGGCAGTGTGTATTTTAGTGCTGTACGACTTTCATTACTGCACTATGGAGCCATATGTAAATGCAGTTTAATGGCAAACTAAGTTACAATAAACTTTGATTTGGTTCAGAATAGATTAATTCCAGTTAAGGATGCTGACAAATTTTGTTTTATTAAAAAAAATAGAACTGTTTTTTAACAGATGCATCTTAGGAAATTTTAATTGCAGGGAAAAGTTTTGCTTTATTTTTATTGCAATACAGGTGGAAAAGTAATGTTGAAATACCAACATTTCTTTTTATGGGGGAAAAACCCCAAAACTTTGCTTAACTCCATGTATTATGCAGTTTTTAATATATAGCAGATTATACTAGGCATCAAAGTAAAATAGGGTTGCACCCTTTCTAAAGAAAACAAGGCCATATTTATGATGATTGATGATGTTTTCATATAGTATTGTAGGAAAAATAATTTGTTTTTAAACTACTTTTGGCATTTTCCTACAGCATGTAGGACACTTGCTAAATATATGAACAGCTCCACATAAATAACATTTAAAATTAGGAGTGTTTTATTTTGGAACATTTTGAGACCACTTCTTTTTTTAAACTGTAGTTTCTTCAATTACTGTCTTTCTGATCTGTCATATGATATTTATAGTGTATTTGGAATGCTGGAAATCAGAAGAATATGTCTGAGACATTGATTTAGCATGGTATGTTTTCACCTTTGAAGAATTTTGTTTGAGTTAAAACAGAAAAATTAGTGGTCTCAGCTGAGTTGTTTGTGGACATTTACCTTCACTGAGATCTCATCTGATGAGAAAATGACCATAAAGAATGCAGAAAATAGTATATTGTCCTAGAAGCACGTGAAACGTGCTGTAGTAAGTGTAAGAGTGCAGATTTTGGCCCTGAAAGAGTTGTGTAGCAGAACAGCATGAAAAAATATCCATATTGCTAGCTCCTAATGTATCTCTTTTTTTTCAATGCATAAAATCCAATAGAATCAACCATCTACAAAGAGAAATATTCCTACAAGCTATGTGCCAAAAACTCAACCATGCAATAGTGGGATGTACATGAGATTATTGTGCATGAAAGAATCCAAAGTATTAACAAAAATACTAGCCCACCCTCCTTTCTCCTAGTTAAGCCAATGTCAGATCTCAGAAACAGAAGAACCTACCAGAAGAGGCAAAGAGTGAACTTCCATGGCATTGCACAGATGAAGTGGGCTGATAAAAAAAAATGGTGAAAAAGAAAAAACTTATGCCCAAACCTCACATTTTAGAGGAGGGGAATAGTGTGATATTTATACAGTGAAATTCAGACAAGCAACCCTTTTCTTTGCTAGAGATTGTATGGGTACAGGATGTATTTACTGTAATTTGTGTTCTCAGTTAACCTAAAGAAAAGAATAAAGTGGCAGGTCACACCAAGGGAGCACACAGCTGTGGTTCAGTGTTAGAATGAATGTAGCAGGGAAGTGCGAGCGGCAGAAAATCAATTCGTGTAAATGAAGGGCAGCATCTGGAATGTTTTGTAATGCTCTCAATATAAGAACAGCAAATATATCTTCTTTGGCTTATAGCAGGCTTCATTCTCTATCTGTCCCGATATATTTTTTTGTACAATGCTTTCAAAGAAATACCATCCCTGATTACCATGGCAGTCAAGTTTTGTTACCAGGTTGTGCATTGACCTATTTTTGGATAGAGGCTGGCAGCTTGATTGAAAAGGTCCTTGACTGAGAAGTCCTTGATTAAAAAGACGTTTTTGGAAAACTTTGATAAGCTAAGCAAGAAAAGGCAACCTGTTGAGAAGGTGTGGCAGGGCTAGAGCACGCAGATTGTAGGGAGAGGTCTCTGCCTTTGTCTTAGAAAATACAGCAATTCACCAGGCCAAAGTCCTGCTGGCTTTCTGATGTAAGCTTTGATTTCTGGATGGACTTGTGTTCGTATGAGAATGTTCGCTTTGTACACAATCAGCAAACACACTCTAAGTTACTATTAGGTGAGATTAAAGGAAATAAACCAGGGCAGGAACAAAGCAAATCTCCTTGTAACAGCAAATTATATCTCTTCAGTTATTTGTTTTACTGAAAAGTTAGAATATTTTTTGGGGTTTTGTGGTGTTGCTTGTTTGTTTGTTTGTGTTTTTTTTAGGGAATAATTATTTAAACATGTAATAGTACAAAATAGAGAAAACTAGGAGGCACCTGATCTGCTAAACTGGCAAACTATAGTCTCTAGGGACATAAAATTTTGCATGCCAAATTGCAAGCCTTTGTCTAAAAAGCACTTGTCTAAGAGAAAACTGAGCCTAGATGATACAAAACCGTTCTAGTACTATATTAATTCCTTCTTTTGCTCAATGTTAGAGACTGATGCTCAAGTGGGTATTATTTTTGTGAATAATGGAACTGCTATAATTAGAAATTAATATTTCATGTGTTGGTGAATACTTCTTAGGTCACTAAAACTCTCCGTAACCTAGAGTGGTCACTAAAACTCTCCGTAACCTAGAGTATTTGAAATAGTAGCATCATGCTTCTGGGGGAGCTCCAGTGTTAAAACTGCTTACATTACTTTATAGATCCAGGTACTGGTTTGTTATATGCAGACTCCCCACATGGTCTGATGAAGTGCTCTGGAACAGATTTTCATGTGCTAAGCAAATTCTTGTGATTAAACACAGTATATTTACATAGTATTGGCTGTAGACACTAAGTCCTTTTATATCTATTTCTCTTTCTAAGGGGAAAACTGTGAATTGAGCACAAGAATTTGCTACAGAGGGGCCAGTGTTGAAAGCATCTCCAGTGCAGGGATATGAGGCCTGTAAGGGTCAAATGTAGCTAGAAGGTTGATATGGGTTCAGTCAGTTATTTACTACAAAAATATTCAAACACTGAATATTATCATACTGAAGAAGTCCTCTTTGCTGAAATGCAAACGAGTGTTTGTGCCATGAAAAGTAAGCTTTTTAAAGACTTTTCATGTGAGCTGAAGCTGTGTGTATTACAGCAGGGAGACTGTAAAAAACAATATAATTCCTTATTAATTCCTCCCTTCCCCTAGCAGTTTTTAAACCAGCTATTCAGTGTATTTGGCAGAGGGTTGCTATGGTTACCATCAAGAATGCAGCTTCACTGAAAAAGGTACATTTTAAATACAGGTAAAATGCTAAAGCTGGAACCTGTATGCAGTGCCAAGATGACAGCATAAGCAATGAGTTGAATAAACTTAAATAGAAATGTCAAGCAGAAACAGTACCATTCTTCCTTAAGACAATGCTAATTTTAATGTTAATGCAAAATGCACACCTCCTAACTGCATCCATCTTCTGAAGGATCACCCTGTCTGTGCTCATCTTGAAGTTTTTTCTGACATATAAAAAGCAAAGCTGTGCAGGCACCCCTGCACTGGGAAGCTGCCGAGCTAGGATGGGTGCTCTGGGCAGATCAGTGGGTCAGCTCTGACCTGCACAGTAGTGAACAGCAGGTCCAGTGGCCAGCTTTGAAGGTGAGCTGGGGTGAGGAACCACATGGATCTTTTGGCCATCTACTTGCTGTCTGAGCTGTGTCAGGTGATGCCAGCTGGCCCATCCTAGGTTATTTGCTGAACAAATAGTGCCATCATTTAAAGTTTGTTAGGGTGTTTGGTTTCAAAGGCTTAGGTAACACCATTGGTAACTGTTGATTTTATTCGTCTTGCCATGTTCTAAAGTTGATTTTTTATTTCATAAACAATGATGTAATATTAGAAGCCATTTAAGTATGCATAACTATGCAATCCAGACTTTGTTACTGAAGTTAGTGCATCCTGATTTTTGTCTTTGCAGCACTTGACTAGTGGAAACCATTTGATTTACCTACAAATGGCTATAAATGTAGGGCTGATTTTTCTTTTGCTTATGGGAGAACCCTGTGCAAAAACAGATTTTCAAAGTGCTCAGATGGAGATGTGTGTGGAAATCCTACTGGGTTAACCAGTATGATTATTTCCCATACAAAAAGTTCTTTTGGTGAGTGAACATACTTTGGTGCTATATGCTGTTGCAAGATTAGGACTGAAGACAAGATCATGAATATAATAAAAAACATATTTTAGAAGAATCATTACCTGTGGATTCCTGTCTCCTGCCTTTAACTGTTGAGAAACAGCGGTTAACCCACTTGTGGAATAGGGTCCACCTCCACAAAAATAAGAACAGCAAAATCCCATGAGAAATTTTGCCATTACTAGAGGAT
Source organism: Rhabdornis inornatus (assembly GCA_013397075.1). NCBI lineage: Eukaryota > Metazoa > Chordata > Aves > Passeriformes > Rhabdornithidae > Rhabdornis > Rhabdornis inornatus. The sequence goes on from VWZS01003654.1 coordinate 7,078, forward strand.
GGTAGGCAACACAACATCCTGTCCTTCATTAGTGCATTTGCACTCTCTGGGTGAATAGGCACAAAGTGAAGAGCAAGACTTCTTGGAAGTTCATGCCCTACTCTGTACAGTGAATGAGGAAGTATAAAGCAGATGAAAGAGTTGGCAGTCATGATTTTACCTTCAATAGTACTAGTTCTCCCCATACATTCAGTGGTCCAAACTATTGTAACAATTTCTGCTAGCTCTTAAGCAGATTGTTCTGAAGCAAAACATCTGTAAATTCCAGCACAGCTGTGCTGAGTTGCTAACATGCATTCAGCATTGCAGGTTCTGCCTGAAATCTGTATCCAGATCATATCCAGGCAGCAGGCAGTCTGTATGTCATGCATACAGATTTATAAGGGTTGGGATCTGCAATCAGTTACGCCCATGCAGATCTAGTCAAGAAAATGAGATTGCCAAGATGTGAATGAGGCTGGATGTTAATGCTTCATCTGGTGTGTAATTATAGGATTGTTCACCTGTGAAGCATAATTGATTCCAGCTCTATCTTATGCAGAATAAGGAATTAACCAGAGGTAAAATCTTCAAAGCACTGCAGTGATATAAATATTAATTTGAAAAATGGGAATTAAATATTTTTAGAGCCAGCAGATAAGACTATTCATTTATATGGTGAGTCAAGCCATAAGAAAGGTGGCACTTTTCTTAAAATGGACCCACACTTTTGTGTTTGTGATCTCCCATTGGGAGCTTTGGTAAAACATTCCTTGCAGAGGAGCTGTCTCATTGTTCCCTTTTCATTGTCAATGTTTATAGAAACTGTTTTTCACAATAGAAGAACATATTCTATATCACAGCAACCTATTTGTTTCTTAGGGTCTCTGCAGCCTTGAATTACAGGCTGCAAAGGATTGTGGTAATAACAATAATAAGCCCCAATCTTAATAACAGAATGGGGAAGAAAGGAAAGTCATGATTCATCTTCAACCTGTTACTTAGTGAGAAATGCCTCTGTTGAGTTTTACAAACTGAACCTATGACTTTGACAGTTTCCACTACTTGCAATTTCCTGTGTTTCTGCCCTTGCAGTGTAGTACTTGGGCACCTCCTGCACCCTACTGCAGTAAATGAAATGCACCCAGCCAGCCTGCTCTGAGGTGTGCTGGCAGCTGCTTTTGGCCCAAGTAGTCCTTACTGTCCATTTTAGTCACAGTCTGCTGTTTTACCTAATCATACAGAAAGTGAAATCCCAGATGCTGCTTTCTTCTACAGCTTCTTTCCTGTCATGTGGTGCCATAACAGAGCCTAATGAGCCATGTTCACCAATATATGGCAGAGCTAACTCAAATGTCTTCATAGATTATATATCACCAGATGCAAAGCTAATGCCCAGCCCTATAAATGCTGAAAGAAACAGAATGTGCACAGTTAAAAGTCAAAATGGGTTACTAAATTTCTGCATACTATAGTTTTGGAGGTTGGAAGGAACCATATGGAAAACACATACTTTTTACTTGGATTCTACAATTGTTTTTACGGCGTCCTGCAAAAGAGAGATGAGTTGGCAAGACATACTTGCCTATTCCCCTTTTCCCCTATGACACAGAAAAGAATGAAGGAAGAAAACAAAATCTTTTACTAACTTTCTCTTTGATTCCTGTAACTGGACTGGCATGGAGTATGCTGCAATGTGTCTAGGTCAACATCTAAAGGATGTTCCAAAGTCTTTAGTTACTGCTCTAAGAATAAGATTTTCAGTTTGATGCTTTTCTGTAGAAATTTTCCTGTTCTCCACATACCTCTTGAAGTATCTAAAATTAGAAGGACATATTTCTATCCTTGTCAATAGAAAAATGTAGAAAAGTTGGTCAAATTAGTAACATACAGTCCATTTGATTTAAATTAATTTGACAGAAATTATGCTAAAAATCTATGTGTATATGTTTATCCTCTGGGGAAAAATAGTTAAACCCCCTTTTCCTTCAAGCTGCCATTGCTCAGATTACCTCAGGAAATGCCAAAAGTTTATGTCCTTGAAGAGCTACTTTGCTGAGCTGCTTAAGTGTGCTGGTTACACCTGGACGACGGCAGAATCACAGAGGTTTTTCTCCATGAGAACTTCCTCTGTGAGTTGATGGGACCAGTTGGAGGCTGGTTTGGTTATTGACTGCCTGAGAAACCAATTGGAGAAAGTTAGTTTGCTCCGTGAAAACACATTTTAAAGGAGGTAACCCAGAAAAAACTCTCTTTTTCTTCTGGCAGCAGTGCAGGTAACAGGGCCCAGGCCTGGCTCCACTGCAGGCCTGCAGGCCTTGTGTGTGGGCACGGCCCCCCTGTCTGGGGAGCTGGCATGGCCCGGCAGGGATGAGGGGTGGCCACGGGCAGGGCCAGGCCCCCTCTCTGGGGAGCTGTCATGTCCTAGCAGAGAGGAGGGGTAGCCATCAACAGTGGGTACTGCAGCTGAGACCCAGGGAGGCTGAGTGAGTTCCCAGCCGTTCCCCCTCCTCCCCCTTCCCAGCATGGCCGCTGCCATTTCTAGCTTGGGCCAGCCCCTTCCAGCGCGGCCAGAGTGTTCTGAGATCCTGGCACAGCTCCAGCATTGGCCACAGCCTTGTATTCCCTGTGTGAGATTTTAACTCTTTTAATGCTCAAATAAGACTTACAGACTTTCAATCCTCTCCTGAGTTAGAGGGAAAAAGAATAGAAGGGCTAAGTTTCTTTAGATGGAAGGAGAATGAGAAGATGGTATGAAGGTTGGCTGAAAATCCTTTTGTAAGTTGTAAGGATGAACTGATATTGCACTGAATATTCCTATAAACCATGGAGAAAGACATGGGGCGGTTGGAGTGTTCCTTTTGATAGACTGTTGACCAAAACAACCTGTGTTGAGAATCCTCCGCCCTGAGAAGAAAAGGGGATCTCTGTTTCTGGAGATGAAGCATGAACAGAGAGAAAGAGAGAGGAAGAGAATTTTTTGTTTTGGAACAGTTCATTCTTAATAGTAAATACCCCATGAGTTTAACATGGCTCACAAGCACAGCTTTGGGAAAGCTGTGAAGATGGGAGGAGCTTTGTGACTTCCAAGTTTTCCTGGGTGGATGCGAATCATGAAAGTGAAGCCACGAGAGAACTGGCTTTGTCCCTCCTTGTGGAGAAGTCCCTATGGCGTGACAAGAGGAAACTTCTCTCTCTGAAGTGAACTGAAAAGGACTATTTAAGTTGGGAACTGACTGAAGTAGTTTTTCGTATGTTTGTTTTGTTGTTAAGAAGGTTGGGAGAGGGGAGGAGGGAGTGGTCTGAAGATCTTATTCTGAATTTGTTTTTTTTCTTTCTTTGTGTAGTTAATAAAGTTTTTTATGGCCTTTTTCAGTTTTAGGCCTGCCTTGCGTTTGCTCCTGCTTCCGTCTCACAACAAAATTAAGTATATTTAATTTGGCAAATCAAAACTATAACATTATTGGTGCATTGGCTGGGAAATTCAAATTAAACCAAGACATTAAGTAATCGTAAAACTCAACCATCAGAAGAAAAAAAAATTTAAAAGCCAAAATAGGGTTATTTCTTAGGATTGCATCAGTTGTTAGCAAAGGAGCTGGATCAGCACTGAACCCTGAATCCGTCTGTATCACTGTTGAGATTTTAGTGTGGTTTGTCACACTGGAATAAGTGTCCCTTTTTTATTAGGGAAAAGCATTTTCCCATGATCCTGAAGACCCTTTTACTGCATTTTAAGCATGTCAAGACACAATTTATTATAGTGTCCTGGCAGTACATTTTGAAAGTATACTGCATGCACATTTGAATATTTATAAGGATTTTAGGTATTTTCCATTATTCTGCTTAAAAATGGATTTTAGAAAATTAGTGTTGTGGCTTCACCCTAAATTCTGAGAAGATATATTCTCATTGAATCATGCATTGATTCTCCTAAGACACTTTGAGCTAACTTTAGTTTTACCCTGTCTAACCACTAAATGTCCAACTTGAATAGCAGACATCATCCCTACTAAACTTGTCTTGACAGGAAATTATAAAGGTAGCCCAAAGTTTAAAAAGTTTGGTTTTACTGAACTGCCAGAGGTTCTGTGTCTTCACCAGCTTCTCCAAAAAGCTAGTGATTTCTTAAAAATATCTGTAGGTATGTAAAAGGTTGTCTCTATTAGTTGAATCACTTGAGTTTACTGCAATTTTACTACTTAGCACACTGTGATTTTAGCATTTAGTGTATATTTGGTAAAACCCACTTATTGCTAAGAAAATTTTTCCTGCATTTTGTCACCTCGCATATTCATTTTCATGTTGAAAAACTTACTTCACAAATAGATTATCTTGAGGACTGTACATCCAAAGTGTTATATTTGGGGACTGAACATTGTATTTTCTTTTCAAATAATTACTTCATACAGTTAATAAAAAATGTAATTGCTAGCAGCTTGCAAATTCAATGTACCTTAGAATTCACTATTGAAGGGTATTTTGACAAAAGCTTGTGATCAGACAGCAGGTGATTGCTTCCCAGATACTTTCCACAGAGCCCCCTGCTCCTAAGATTTATATTTTGGGGCTCTGACTCCATTTTTGTGGATGTTTTATTTCAGGAATTACTTAAGCAGAATGTCTCCGCAACCTGTCTGAAATAACATTAAGTTTACCACTTGCAAAGATTAATTAATCTTTTGTAACAATACTTTTTTTCCACCCTGTTGCATTTCCAAATTGCTATAGACTACTACTAGTAGTAGTAAATATGTATTTCTGAAATCAGAATTATGGACACTGTGTTTTGAAACAGAACTTGTGCTTCAGCGGTTCTGTGAATGGTAAAGATCATATATTTTGAAGAGAATTTGGCTCTCAAAAATTGAATTGGGAGTGCTGATTTTTGTCCACATGGTCTGACCTTCTCTTAGAGTAGTGATACATGTTGAAACTATTTTGACAGCCCACTGAATTTTATTTTGCATCTCTCTTAACTGCTATTTTCTTTCTGTGTACTTTCAGGAATTATTTACCTGACCTCAGCTTTTGGCCACCTGGCACATTCTGCACTCTTCCTGACTGTTTCTGCATGGGATGGGGGTGGCCTTCCCTCTGCCAGCAATGCAGCTATCACAGTAAACATCCTTCAGACCGTTTTGGTCCCTGCCATATTTGAGAGATCCTGGTATAGCTTTTCTGTCCCAGAAGATGCACCTGAAGACAGTGTGATTGGCACCGTAAAGGCCAGAAAGCCCCCAAGTAAGTCACATTCTTAGTCAGAGATTTTGTTGCATTTTTGTTGTGACCATTAACTGGAAATAGCAGTAGATGATTTTTTTTTCCCATAAATCTCTATGTTATTAATTCAGTCTGTCAAGCATTAAATAGAATTTACTGTTGGTATTTACAGCAACTGGTGTAATGGCTGGTTTATCAGCTCTTAGAAGCTTTAATTGCTCTTTAGAACAGTTGGAAATTCATGGTACTCTCCTTGGTGGTCCATAGAGATTGGCAATGGCCTCCATTTTCTTCCTGATGGATGTCTATAATTGTAAATGGGGAGATACGAAGCATTATGTGAAAGTTTAAATAACTATGACAGTCTGGGTCATGCTAAAGTATTAGTCATGCAATGCAAATCTCAGAGCAATACTTAGAATCAGAGAGTATTCAGAAGTTTCAGAGAATTTGCAAGAAGTGCTGCTGGCCACCCCTCAAAAAACCAAGCCAAAACCAACAACCAAACAATACCCCACATTGTCTCAAATTAAATGGAGAAGTCCAGATGAATGTTTGTGGGACCTTTTGAAAATATATTTAATCCATATGGTTTTGTTATCATTTGTAAAGGGTAATGGGTTAGCTCCTGACAGTCCTTGGTCATAAAAAGACCTGTACTGAGAGCTGTACGTATTTGGTTCCTATGAAGAGCAGTGGTTTCTGTGAGTCCACATAACAGCATGATGATGGATCTGTAAATGTAAAGTGGTAGATGACAAGGTTTCATACAAGCTTGATGAGTCAAGTCCTCCCATTTCCTTCTTTTGGGAAGGACTCTCCTCAGGGTGGAAATAGCACCCGCCGTGTGGCCTTGGTAGTGAGCCTGAATCTTTAGACAGCTTGTGCTTTAGGTAGTATCTGATGTATAAAGGTTACAACAATGGTCACCCATGAACAGTAAGTTTATTAAAAACCATTTTTTTTCAGGGAACTGCCACCTGTTTCATTCCTTGCTATAGTGAATGCCTGTGTGTAGTGAAATGGCTCCCACAAGAGTAATTTATAAGAGTGTTGTTCCTGTATTTTAGATCAGGGAAAAACAAGAGGCTATTATGTGATTTTCTCTATAGAGTTTTATAATACCAGTGTGATGAAAATCAAACAGTGCAGAAATGGACAAACTGTATACACTCATATTTTACTGAAGGGCTCCAGGGTTGGGAAGAAGGAAGTATAAAAAGCCCAAGAATGTCAAACATCTGTGTAGCTTACATTTATTCCCTTGAATTTAGCAATTTAGCATGTGTTCTCCCCAGATATTCTTGCCAATGTTTATATTATCACTTCCTTTTTTTTTTTCTTTTACATTTTTTGTTGTTGTTTCCATTTCTAGATTCGTTAGAAGTAGTTTCTTACAGAATTTGCTCCGGTGATCACATAGAAAGCTCTCTATTAACCCCCAGTTTGGCATTATCCGCACCAAGAAACAGCTTGACCAAGAAGCTCAGTCTGTTGTGGTGCTCACTGTTCAGTCACAGATGGATAATTCCCCTGTCAACACCAGCGCTCAAGTCAACATATCTGTTACAGACATTAATGACAACCCTTCAGTATTTCTTACCAAATCTGTTAAGATAACCATCTCACACACCCAGCCTCCTGGTACTGCTATCTACATTGCTCATGCTGAAGATAAAGACAGTCACCTAAATGGGGCAATCAAATACAGTATTGCAAGCAAGCAGTCAGATGCATTTAGCATTGATCCAAGTCTTGGAGTGGTAAACCTTACCAGGACAGTGTTTGTGGAAAAGCAGAAGGAATATGAATATACTCTACACATAGCAGCTGAAGACTGTGGAAGTCCTCCTCTGACTTCTTTGCTGATGTTGACAGTGGTTATTGAAGAGCAGAAGATGGGTCCTACTTTGGTTTTCCAAAGCTTTGTGTATCAAGTAGAAATCAGTGAAGCTACCTCTCTAGGTGCCCAAATTCTTCAGGTTCAAGCCAAGTCACTTAATTCACAGAGCGTTACCTCCAATCCGATGTATTCCTTAGAGCCTAGCACTGATTCTGTTGCATTTGGAACCAGCTCTGATACTGGCTGGATTTATCTTCGGAAGCATTTGAACTATGAATGCGCACAGGTGCTGAGTTTTAAAGCCTTGGTCAGCACATCTGAGGACAAAAACCTTAGGCAAAATGCAAGTGCATCTATAATAGTTAATGTCCTGGATGAAGATGATCATTCTCCCATGTTTATGTGTACAAGCTACTTCTTTGAGATTGAGGAAAATCTGTTTCCCAGTGGTGTGGTTGGCACCATTACAGCTGTTGACAAAGACTCAGGAAGAAATGGACAGCTTTCCTATTTCCTCTTGTCTGATGGAAAGTATTTCAAGATGAATTCGAACACAATTAGCATTTTATGATTTGTAATCTGCCTAATATTGCTTTTGGAAAGCAGCCTTCCCTAATGGTATGGAAGTAAAGTATAAAGCAATCAGGAACTGCTGTGAATCTTTTGGGTTGATATATGGATATTTTTGCTCAGAATTTCATAATTTGGGGAATGAAATAAACCAAATACATTTTCATGAAGAATGGACTAGCCCTTAGGATTTTATTTTTTTCATGAGTTTGTTCAGATCACTTGGTCATAAGTTTCAGTGTTTGGCTGAAACAAATTAAAAGGAGACATTTTAAGTTATAGCTTCAATAGTTCATATGAGAAATTTTTTTGCCTGTGTTTAAGTAAAGTTGAAAAGTACAGATCAGCCGTAGGTAACTATAAAGGTACTTACTAAGTTAGACAAAGTGATTTAAAATACTTGTGAATGCTTTCGTAACTGACATCAAAACTGAGTTCGTGTTGTACATGGCATCACAGAAAGCAAATTGGCTGAGGGAAAAGTTTCACAGTGTAGGGTGTGCTCTGCAGTGAATCCCAAATGCCTCAAGTAATAGGGGTTATAGCTATGTGGTATAACACCAGTGGCCAGAACATGGAGAGCCTAAAGGAATTGAATCCTTCAAGGGACACAGGCACCATAAATGATCTAGTTTAGCAAAATGGTATGTAGAGAGCAAAGATCTGCTGTTTAAAATTCCTGTTTCCAGATGTCCAGTCCCCATGGGGAGTGAATAGGCTTTCCCAGAATTTCTCTGTATGAATCTCAAAATAAAAGCAGGTTCCTTTTGAGTACACTTACGAAAATTTACAGGCAAACAGAATACTAGGAGTTAACCAAGAAGATTTAAAAAAAATATATGTTTATCTGTGTGATGAGTGTCAGCTGCAAATCTCCAGCTATATTGGGTATGGCCAAGCAAATAGAGAGAAAATTGGTCAGATTAATTTGCTAGGTTTACCAGAATGTATGGGAGACATAAGGGTTTATGATTAATATACATAATTAATACAGGCTCCTTGTCAGCAGTTAAACCCCTGTGCTCATGTATTATCTGTCCTGGAGTGTAGTGAAGGCCAGATGGATTTCTGTGGAAGGTCAGCACTTTGGTTCATACTGTTTTATACCTTTGCTCTGGGACACCCAGCGTATAGTAAAAAATGTCATAGGGCACTAAAGTACATATGCAAACTGTGATTGACAGAATGTTTCTACAGGAGGGGGTTTGGAAAGCTGAGGCGACAAAATGTTTCTGCAGGATGGGGTTTGGAAAGCTGAGGTTTTCATGTCAATGATCAGGTGTATCAGAGCGCACGTACCATTATTTCACATGAAATTAAATGCGTAATTGCATGGGCTGAGTCCTAGCATACAGTAAACGCCTAAATCCATTTCTCCCCCCTTTTTCTTGGCCGTCAGGTGAAATCATAAACTGGGCGGCGCTGGACCGCGAGGAGAAGGCGCACCACGTGCTGCGGGTGCTGGTGACGGACGCGGGCCGGCCCCGGCGCAGCGCCACGGCCGCCGGGCGCATCTCCGTGCGCGACCGCAGCGACCACGCGCCGCGCTTCCCGCAGGGGGCGCTGCGCCGGCAGGTGGGGTGGGGAACCGTGCGGGAACCGCGCAGCGCGCAGAGCCGCCCCGCGGCCGCACCTCGCCCCGGGAACTGCGGGTCCTCCCAAACCGGGGCACTGCACACTGCCAGATCTGAGGGATAACACGAGAATAATTCTATTCATGTGTGCAGTGGGATCCCTTTTGATTTCCGACCTCCGAATTTGCCATAGTAAAGATGTTTGAGTTAGTGCTCTATGCATGCCGTGACAGAGGGTTGCTAGAACTCTGTTCTTCAACCATCTACTGAAATGCTCATTGCACTCACTGTAAATATTACTAAAATGGAAGATAGAGCAGGAGCTAAACTCTTGTGTTATGGCAAGGGATTTGGTTTAAGACTGGCTTTATCCATGTATAATTGCAAATCATTTATAAACTGCTTGGTGACAGGTTTTGGAAGGGCAGCCATCAGGGACACTTGTTACCACCATCTTTGCAAAAGACTTCGATTCTGGAAACAACAGTGTTGTATTATATTCAGTAGAATCGGGTAAGAATTTGAAGGGTTATTAATACAAAAAGATACATTAAAATAACTAGCATTTTAGAAAAGCCATGTGTCATACAAGGTTTTATGTTTATTTTGTGTCTGGTAGAATGAAGCTGCCTTTGTAAATTGAAATCAGCACCATCATGTGTCTTACAAAGTATCTAAGGAAGTGGAAGCAGCTGCCTTTCTTCCCTGTGCTCTCTGCCCCATCTTTCACAGGATTTAGTTGCCTCTGTGGTTGGCCAGAGAGTGCTCAAACAGCATTCAGAAAATATTAGGACCATGATCTTGTACTGTACAGTTCTGTATTTCAATCGTTTAACATCTTAAAGGAAAAATTATCTCACTTTCCCATGACCGGTTGAAAATTTTCCTGCTAAAATAACAGTTTGTGACAGTCTGAGGCAGGGATCAGCAGATAATTTGGGCAAACAATGAGGTTTGTGGTTTTTAGTTCAGGTTTCACCCTTTGTTTAGCACTGTGTTAACCTGACATAGTGTGGCCGCTTAAAAACAGTTTCCCCATAATTCCTACATGTAATTATTCACTTCTGGGGTAAGCTGTAGGATCCAGTTTTGTTTGCAGTGAAATGAATAACAGAGCAGTCCTAAATTAGAACGTAAGTGGGACCTGGGGCATTAATACTGGTAGGAGACATAGATGCGATGTCTGGCTTTGCTGCATACCACTTGCTACACTTTCATGGAAGTGAGAACTCCATCTGTAACCAGGAAGGAAACCAGGTCTGTTCCTCCTGCTTTCCTTCACTATTGCTTCAAAACAGTAAGAGCTACCAGGAACAGAACTATTTCTTTTTTGTTTGGTTTCTGTTCTATTCTACCAGTTTAATGTAATCAGTACTTTTTAAGCTCGGGATTTGTAATCTCTGGTATTTTCCATGTAGAGTTTACTGTTTCATCAGAGCGAGAAAACATTATTCCCTTAATTTGGATATAAATGACTGCCTATTTCAGAGGGACTTGGATGGTATCTTAGACTTCCACATTGTGAGTAAGCATATTTTGCACAAAAAGATCCCTCTTATGAAAAAGGGAATGAGCAGGGTGCAGTCCTTTGTTTGAAGAGTGATGGCCAGGCAGTACAGGAAGTGTTTTTCAGGCATCTCTGCCTGTTCATGTATCTAACTATATCCCCTTCCTTCAAACAGCATATTGGATTTTCTTACTGGCTTCACTGTAGAGCCCCAGAGGGGAGTAAGAGTTCAAATTGTAAAAATTACTAGCAACACAAAATATAACTGATCTTGCAAAAGCTGTCTCTGGAGCAAAAGGATAAAAACAGCAGCAAACACACCCCCATCTCCCCCCCTTTCCAAATGCAAAAACCACTATAAAATCTCTCCCAGCCTTGGAACTAGATATTTTCTAGAAACAAATCCAGAAACAGCTGAGCTTCTCTGATACTAATTTTTGTTGTTGTTAGTTGGCTCACAGCCTTTAACATCTGTTTAATGGTGAAGTTTTTGCCTGGTTTGTATTTAAAATAGTATTTTCTAGTTCTGGGACATTGTTTGGTCCTTAAATATGAAGAAGAAATATGGTATGATTTACAGCCATATTTGTTAAACAGAGAGACAGCAGGATAACTGGAAAACTCCATGCAGACCAGTGCTTTATTCTTCAGTCACAGGTCTGCCACAAGATGAAGAGCTGCAAGTGTCAATTTCAGCTGTTAAGCTTGTAAATGTTACTGGGTAATTTTGTAATGTTTTTGAGATCTTAAAGAAATGTCAAGATAGCAGCAATATATTATGCTATGCAGGAATGTTAATAACCACAAAATACATGAGGGAAAACCTGTAAAGGAACTATGAGGTTTACACACTACAATTTTAGGTTACAGGGAAGTGTTTTCTTCAAAATGCCCCTTCCTCTTCCTAGAAAATCAAAGCAAACCATCCTTTAAAAATGTATGTATATTGAAGTGGGTGGTCACATGACCCTACGTCCACTTCTGTGTTATTGTTGGGAAGGACGAGAATCTGATGGAGGAGCTTTGTAGATATACAGATGATTCTATAGGATTGAAAGCAAGTTTTGATATAGAAGAAAAGAATTGCTGAGCCAGTCTTAGTGGGTAACTAGAAGGCAAAGAGCAAGTGAGTTGGAAGGGACTTTTATGGCTTAGAGCAAAGGATAAATCCACCTCAAACAAAAGATGTTTTTACCAAACAAGAGGATTTTCACAGGCAAACAAGAAAGCCAATGTTGCAAGTAGAGAAAAGATCTCAGAAATTTCCACTGCAGAACAAGTCCCAAACTTTAATATGTAGCTACTAACTGCGATGATAGGCTAGTCACTAACATAATATGGTAATTTTAGCAGTTTAGATAGGTTGTATGTAAATGTAAAAGGTATTGTGTATGATGCTGATTGGTAGTCATGTATTAAGATGCTCTCTAATGAAAAGTATATAATGCATTGTAGCCCGAACTAGATGGGCTTCAGGACACACAGCTTGCCTATAGCCAGCAGCTATAGGCTCACCCACGACCCTCAACTGCTGTAACTGCATCTATGCAATAAACAGCATTTCAAGAGCCGTCTGAAGCCTCCGTCTCTCCATCAGGCTCTTAAATGTTATCACAAATTCAGAGGGAGGTTAATCCCAGCTGCGTGTACTATTTATTCCTTAGTGATGCTGGCAGTCACAAAGTTATTTGCCTGGTCTTCTTTATGACTGTCAGTAGGATATAGTATAGCATTTATAACAGAAATTAGTGTGTACTTATAGTGCATCTGGAACTACTGCTTTGTGTATTAAGACTAGCATTGACAGAGAATTTTACGGTTATATTTGGAGCAGTTATGTGAATGCAACATTAGCCCTTGGCTACACAAGTGCCAAGAGAAGCCTAGTTAAACTGCTAACATGCACAAATTGGCAAGCGCTGTCTATGTGTCTGTGAAGAAGTCCTTGTTCTGTAGAATGAGTAGTAAGCAGTGTGCAGGGAGCATTCCTAGACTTGCAGAGGGCTACATTTCTGCAAGCCCTCATCATGTTCAGGTTCTTTGGGAGCCATGGCATTGCCTTCCTCTTTTCTGTTAAGGGAAACGACTTTTCCATCATCTCAAAGGAGGAGGGCTTGGTCAGGGCACTAAGTATTTCAATACCTAGGAAAGAAACAGTTGTTCAGGGAATTAGGTAAAAGTACATAGCTAACTATCACTGTATGCTGAGAAATCTCTAGTGTTACTTTGTGTCTGCTTTCTGGGCTATTTTGCCTGAATGCCAGCTTCTGTAAGGCCTGAATGTTCAGCCAGGCAAAGTTCATGTGCTTGGTGTTTCTCAGGCCACTATTTTTGTTGTTGTTTTGGTTTTTTTGGGTTTTGTTGTTTTTGTTTGTTTATTTGTTTGTTTTGTTTTGTTCTAAACTACAGTTTCTGTGATCATCTTTGAGAGCACATAGCTGAGAGAGTGTCTGAGTTTTGGAGAACCTCATGTAAATAAAAGTCCAGCCAACAGGTTGAACAAGGCAGAGGTGAAAAAATTAATTGTAAAACTATATGTATTTATTGGCAAGTTACTTTTGCAAGCTCAAGAAGAGACTGGGGCCATTAGAGTCTAGTTATTGAGAGATTCAATTTTTTTCTGTTCCATGCTCATCTGCTCTTTCCAGTTTCCTTATTTCTCATCCATTTCTCCTGTACTTTCTTCCTTTTCTCCTCAGATACAAAAGGCCATATTTAGGCTGTATGATACAAGCAGCACTTGTCTAATTCAGGTGACTTATGGAGATGAGAGCTAAGGAAATGTTTTTGGAAATGCAGCAAGCATGACCTTTCACAACAATGACTGACATGCTGTTAAACTTATTTCTCAGTGTAAAAGTTTTTTCTGACTTTCAATCAAATGGCTACACTTGGAATACATTTTAAAAATAGACTAATAAAAATACCAGAAAAATTGACATGAGGCATTTCAGTTTTGACTGCTTTTATAGTGTGGTATCAGATAAAGAAATGAAAATGTGAAACACTTACTAAATGGAAGTCACAAGGGGTTTTTTCTTCTATACAATGTCTCTTTCCAGTATTTGCAGACTTTTTTTGTTACTTTCTTTGCCACCAAAATATGCACAAAACTATTTCATGCGATATTTGAATTTAGTGTAACCTTAAGTGTAGGATTTAGTAAAATACTGAAAATATATGCATGCAATTCACATTATATGTTCTGTTTCTCGGATCTCCTGTGACTTTTACTTAGCTGGGATTTTGTGTCATGAAACATTATATGGAACAAAATAGCAGACCTGTGACTGTAGACATACTGTTGGGACCTACACCAGGAAAGTAAACCAAAAGCTATTTATGGAAACAGCAATATAGCAGCATTAATATTTCGAAACTACCATGAAAAATGCAAAATGCAAGACTGTCTCATTCAATATAATTGTCTCTATATATTGTTTCCTTTTGTTGGCAATTTCCTTGTTAATATTCCAGACTCTACCCAGAAGAGCCTGATTGAGAATTAGAAAGCTATATTCATGCAAAAAATAGCAGACCAATATTGAAAAAAATCCTATTTGTTGTTTGTGAAAACCCAGTTCTCTAACTAGTTTGCTAAGTGCTTTTTTTCTTCAAATGTTACAGATGCAAATATTTTACAGTTGCAAATTACATAATTGGATACAAAAGTGAACATCTATATGTGCAGTTAACTCATTTGAATGTGCAGATTTGGAGAATGTAAACAGCTTCATCCTCACTTAGAGGCCAATGCAAATATAGTTCTTTATGTGTGTTTTGTGTCCTTCCTCTGCACTGTATTTATTTTTACCACAGTTGCTATAATAGCAGCTATTATGCTGCAGGACTTTATTTAACCTAATAGCACACATTATTAAAATTCCCATAACAGAAAGCTGTTTGGACAGTATTCTAAGAGAGAAGTACTTATAACAATTATGATTTTCTCAGTGTCTGGTGATGTATACAAAGTAATAGATGCTTTCCCATTTTACTAAAATTTGAAAGTAATTTGTATTCAATTTCTTGAAAATGGCAGAGCTATGTGTCAATCTCTTTTCCCAGGGGAGGTTTAGATTGGATTTTAGGAAAAATTTCTTTACTTAATGGTTTGTCAAGCATTGGAACAGGCTGCCCAGGGAGGTGATGGAGTCACCATCCCCGGAGGCATTTAAAAGACATGTAGACATGGTACTTAGGGACATGGTTTAGTGAACTTGGCAGTGTTGGGTTAAAGGTTCCACTGGATGATCTTAAGGATACTTTTCAACTTAAATTATTCTATAATTCTAAGTCGTGAAGAACTATTTATTCATCTGTTGTAAAATTATTATTTGCAACTCTCAAATAAATGGTGTGGTGTTGGGGGTTGAATTGTTCCCTTTTTCTTTCTGTGGAATTTTCTCCATTTGTTATGCTAAGTATTTGTGGCTACACCTTAGTAGCAATAGTTTTTCCCTCGCAGGGGGTGGGGGATAAGGGGAGACCGGAAAAGGAAAGGTCGAACAGGGGCCTGGGCGCGCTCTCTCGCTGGCTCATGGGGTGGAAGGAAGACGGCTGGGGCTCCTACCTAGCATCTTCCCCGCCATCCCAACGCTGGGAGCCACGTTCCCTGCTGTCGGACATCGCACTGCTGCCTTCCCGCTGCATCCTACTACCTCAAGAGCACTCTGCCGAGCACCACGACCGACACCGTGAGGAGGGAGTCTCCCCTCCATCCCCCTCGCACACCTGGGCCGCCGCCGCCGCCATCACCCAGCCCCCTTCAGCTGCACGGGACCTGCCCTGCCCACACAGCACCGGGAACTGAGCGCAGAGAGAGAGGGCCTGTGGCCAGAGGGACTCGAACTGAGCTATACTGTTCTGTTTTGTTGTCAATCTTTATAGCTGTTGTTGTTTCTGCTGTTTGCCTTGTTAGATATATTAGTAAAGAACTGTTATTCCTATCCTCGTATCTTCTGCCTGTAAGCCTCTGATTTGCAACTATAATAATTAGAAGGGAGGGGGGTTGCATTCTCCATCTCAGAAAAAAAGGGGTTCTTGCCTTTCTTTAGCAAATACCTGTCTTTCAAACCAAGATATGTGGCTGCAAGTAATAACTTTATATAAAAGCCACTTCTTATTAGAGTGTTACCAGTTGTTGATGAAAGATATAAGCGTAATTTCCAATATTCACATATTCTTCTGCAACAGCTTACTTTAAGATTGCAGCTACCCTCAACTGGCTTCTGGTACCGAACACAAGCAGGGCAGGTGGCATCACTGCAGTCACAATGTATTGTAGGGGTCAACAGTGCTCTTTGCTGTTTATCCATAATATATGAGTCACAGGAGATACTTGACCCTTCATGCCAGTTCGGAGACTGAGACTTAATTCTTTCTCTGGCCCTGTCTGCCTAGGTTAGAAGTAGGAGGACCAGTTCTGGGCTACCTGTTGCCCTCCTAATGCACACACCATTGGTGTGAGTAAAGTTGGTATGAAACTGGGCAATTGCTTTAACACTCTATGGAGTTTCTCTCCATATTTTTCTAAATCCACGTTAAGTGATTTATAGTAACTGTGTACTCAATGAAAGAAGAGGAGTAAACCAAACAAACCAGAGAGATCCAAATGCATGCAGCAGGTTCCTTTCCTCCGTGTCTTGCTCTTTTTCACTGTTCATTACAATGTTCAGTACTATGGAGGCAAGCTGTTACTGATTTGCAATAACACATATCTATTTTTACTCCACAGAAGAGGACATAGGATACTTCCAGATTGATGCTGTCAGTGGAGAGTTAAGAACAACCCAGCCTCTGTCATATGCTGAGAGATCCAACTGCAGAATGATGATCACAGCCAAGGACCAGGGGATGCCTTTGCTTCAAGGATGTGCTGCTGTTTACATCCAGGTACTTATTTATGTTGAATAGATATATAGAATCTATCTATACAGACAGATAGAACGGTTATGTTAAATGCTTAGTTTCTTTGAAGAAAAAACCAATTTTGGAAGAAGGTTGGGAAATATGGTAATTTTGTCTTATGGTAATTTTCCTTAGCCGTTTTTCTGTTGAGGGAGGAAATGAGAGGGCAGACTCATTTTGATTTGTTAAGAATGCACAGCAGCATTCTGGATCATCTTGCAAATAGACGATGCTTGTGATTTAGTAGGGGATCATTGGAAACACTGGAAATAGGAGGAAAATATCCAGGTAGGCAGAAAAAACCCAAATATCAAATGGGATTGAGAAGGAGGAAGAGAGTAGACTTTTTTGTTTTCTCCACTAAGGTACTTTCTTTTCTAAATTCTATCTCTATAACCTTGTATAAAGAGATATCATTTCTTTGTGCTGGTTTATACAGGGCTGTTCTTCATGGGAGTGTGAAATGCAGCATGTGTTCATTCCAGCTACCTGCTGTTCATTGAGCCACAGTAGGGCTGCTTTGTCCAGGCCACCTGTGCACTCCTCTGTCAGAGGCTGAATGTTATGAGGCTGCTATTTTCAAGTCACCCTAAAGGTGGTTAATTTTGGATAGATTGTAGTAACGTGTCAGTACAGGCAAGGCAAATGCTGTTCCCACAGTTAAAGAGAGTTAAAGGACTCATGAGCAATGGGAGAAACAGCAGGTGATGAACTGACCATAACTCCCATTCCCTGTCTCCCTGCACCCCTGGAGAAGGAGGAAGAGCTGGGAAGGAGGGAGGGGTGGGGGGAAGGTGTGTTTTTGAGGTCTTATTTTACTTCTCATTATCGTGCTCTGATTTTGTTAGCAATAAGTTCAGTTAATATATCTAATTCTAGTCTGTTTTGGCTGTGATGGTATTTGCTGAGTGATCTCTCCTGGTCCTTATATCAGCTCATGAACCTTCATTATGTTTTCTGTCCCTAGTCCAGTGGCAGAGGGGAGTGATAAAGCAGCTTTGCTGGTACCTGGCATCCAGCCAGGGTCAGCCCACTACACATTACAATATTCCTAATAATAGTGGGAAGATATTGCAGTCTTGGTATTTTGATTGCAGGTGGTCCCACTTCTCAATGGGAGATCTGGCTTCTCTCAAGACTTCAAGCACTTTGTCATACCTGAAAATTTTAAACCTGCACAAGTGTTGGATTCTCTGAAGGTGCCGAGTAACCATCTAGCACTTAACAGGAAACTGCATTTCAGTATTGCTAAAGATGATAATGTTCATTTTGAAATAGACAACTTGACAGGAGAACTTCATCTTTCCAAGGAGCTTGACTATGAGACAGATTCACACTTTCTTTTGCAAGTTATTATAAAGGATTATAATAATCCCCAACAAAATAGCACTGTCTTCCTAAGTATTGATGTAGAAGATAAGAATGATCATTCTCCATATTTTCAAGAAGACTTTGTAGTGATTGGCATAGAAGAAAATGCATCTGTTGGCACTCTAGTTTACACATTCAATGCAAAGGATGGAGATGGCAGTTTTCTGAACAGCAAAATAGAATATTCCTTAGAAATGAGTAATAGGGGTGAAAATCAGTTTCTTATTCACCCTTTGTATGGCACCTTGACCACAGCTTCTCCACTAGACAGAGAGATTACTTGTTCTGTGATCTTGACGGTGTTTGCAGAAGACCAGGCAATAAATCTGACTGATCGTCGGCTGGATTCCCTGGCTGTGAAAATTGTCATTTTAGGTATCAATGACAACAGTCCTAGTTTTATGTCTTCGCCTTTCTCCTATGTCATGGAGGATGTGGAGGTGGGCTTTCTTGTACACCACATAATTGCAAAGGATCCTGATGAGGGAAGAAATGGACAAGTTAATTATCACATTCTTTCAGGCAATGAAAACAAAGCATTTGTACTGGATGAAATCACAGGTACTGTAACTTAGTTTCTCTGGGGTTTCTTGTGTTGTGATTCTCACAATAGCATTAGGAGTGCATACCATGCAATAGTTAAATACCACACTAGTGTGCCACTCTGCCCAGGTGACTTATTGTCCTCATGGGTGATTGCCTTGGGCAGAGCACCACATAAGCAGGGCAGTGCAGCTCACAGTGGTCAAGCTCTGTGAGACTCAGCTCAAAAATTTTGGCATAACACTGTTACTGTGTTGTGTAGATGTACTGGGGCATTGCACTCCGGAAGGCAAGAAAAAAACACGTGCAGTGAAATACTTCATTCTGATTTTGGCATGATGCATACTTAAAGCATGTGCACGCATGTATGTTATGATATATACACATGAGGAAAGGCAAAGTTGAGATCAAGGAGTCTACATTACGCTGTGGGTGCAATGCGTTCAGTGGAGGCTCAAAGTGCTGATGAATTTCATTCTTCAGCCCTCTGGAATTTTCTGGTTTCTAACTATCATACTATGTTCTCATAAATGCAAATACCATTTTAATAGTTGTAATATTTTCTGGTTCTTATTCTGATTTTGAATTCATTAGATGATGCAACTGACAATGATTTGTAGAGCTCCTAACCGCATAACTTACATGCAGAAGACGACAAATATGTAAGTTAAATAAAGTTTAAAAGTTAAACCCAAAGTTAGATAAAAAGCAATCTCTCAGCTTCACTTGAATTTTCCATGAATTCCAATTTCCCTGGATGCCAAAGGCAGTATTTCTGGGCCAATTAGCACTGTGGAGGGAATTACAGGTACTGAGTGACTGCAAAGTCATAAGCCTTGCAGCAGTGGCATGGTGATGCTACATTGAAGCTGTGAGGGCTAGGACAACTAGGATCCTAACCTGGACCAGGATACTTTTTAAAAACCTTTTCTCTTTAAATTTGGACTCTTAACTACAGCCCAATTTCTAGACCGTGAGGTTCAGGAGCGCTACAGTTTGACAGTCGTAGCTCTCGATGATGGCAGCCCAGCACTCTCTGCCACACAAGTTCTAACCATCATTGTTCTTGATGTGAATGATGAGACCCCAGTATTTCTGAAACAACTTTATGAGACTGCAGTTCATGAAAACTGAGATCCAGGGGAGTTTGTCCTAAGAGTGGAGGATGTGGACCAAGATGCAGGTAATTTGTGTCCTTTTACTTATAATTTACTTGTGGACCAATCCAAAAATCTTGATGCCTTGTGTGTATAGCGGTTGTGCTTTTCCCAAGTATGATGTACAACTTTTGAGTTTCAAAATACAAGTTTTGGTTCAGACTCTCAATCTTTAATTGAAGCTTGGAGGTAATCTGACTTGCAGCTCTGATGGGTATATTAAATACAAAATGTGTTCTTGTGTGACACAGCATATTGTAGGTTTCTCATGAAGAAAGCCAACATATTCTGGTTATAAATAAACGCACAATATTCAACTCAAAGTTAATATCTGAACATTCTGTCACTCTCAATCAGAGTGTTTTGGATAGTTTTAAAGCAGTTCACTAGTCAAGAGTCCTGGTTTTGTGACACAACCAGCAAATATGCACTCATCTTTTCTGACCAGAGAGGGGCACTGTCATCCAAGATTTTCCAATTGGTTGAGCTGTGAAGGGCTCACAGCTGCCCCGGATTTTAAGTAGGCTTCTACATGCTAAAGAGGGTTAATGCATTGCTTTTCAAAAATACACAGAATGGATTAATAAAATGTGGGGATGGTTCATCTCTTCAGTGTATCACATGTAAGGACTAAACCTGAGAGAGTCTGCTAAGCAACAAAAAATTCCCTCCAGTTCTTCAACTACCTGCTCTTTTGAACTGTCTAAAATGCATAGCATATGATGTTTCAGGTAGTCTGTATGCTGGAGCAGTTATACAAGATCTATGTGATAAATAATAAAATCTGGAAAGAGAGTTAAATATTACAATACTGCCGTCTTTGGCCCAAAGGTAGTCTCAACTCTGTGAAAGACTTCATTTTTACTGTGACTTCGCTTTCTGTATTTTCTTTAGAATTGTGTAAGACTGTGCTATCCTAAAAGCAGATAATGGAACTTGTTAGCAAAATAATCTTCTGTATTCAGTAAGATTTGTAATTTTAATGTAGAGCACATATTGATTACAAAAGGCTGATGTGAGCTCAATAGAGGTATTTTATAGAAAGAACATTTCCCCACAAGTATGTAAAGTATTTAGAAATTAGGAATGGGTGTGTTATGCCTGTTATGATGTCCATAACAGCTGAGCTGTACTGCAGTCTGCCTCTGTATCTCACTCTTCCAAATATTTTCTTTCTTTTTCCTATTGCAGAAAAGATGATACTTGAAGAAAAGTTTAGAAGATAAAGGAGACAACTGAGAATTTGCTTGAATCCTTCTCCCTCCTTTTCCATCACTTGTATTTTTTTCACATCCTGTGGGAAATACAGCAGAAAGGAAATGTCTAGAGCAGTTAATGGGAGGGAGTTGGGGTGGCTTGGCAGGGTGGAGAGGAACGGCATTCCAAGTGTACTGGGTGGCACAGTGTGTGCCTCCCTGTGCAGACACTTTGGGCTGGAGCACTGTTAAATAAAAATAACACTTAAAAATAACACTTCCTGTTATTTTTTTTAAAGTACATTTTCCAGTAACCACAGTCTTTCTGTTGGGTCTTTTTCTCACATTTACATTATTTGGCCCCATGTCATGGGTGTGTAATAGTATTGTTTCAAATTAATATTGAGATGATGTTCATAATGTAAAAAAAATTGATTTATATAGGAATCATAAATATAATGTTACTCACTTCTCTTACATTTTTGGAACACAATTTTTGAATAAGATGACTCCTGTCATGGTGTTCTTTTTTTTTGTTTTTACATAATATATTTGTTTTTACACAATCTTTAAATTACAGTTCACATCCCAGTAATATTTGCATAGTCTCAGTGGAGGACTTCCACCCATCACACTTTTTTGTTCACTTCATATGTTCCCTGAGTCACCACTGGGAGGAACCAGTTGCTATCAACCTTTTGTTTTATTTTCCTTTCTATTTCATTCTTTGTTACTGGAAGAGTGTCTTTTTGGGGGGAAATCAGAAGTAAAATTTCTGACTTTGGAATGGCTTTCTTTCAAATGAATATCCCTGAAACCTTTTGTTCAGCTACCTCCCTCCTCCATGTTACGATCAACACCTGCACTTACTGCATCTCTATTTTGCCTGACTTTGGAAGCCTTTAGGGAGCCCTCCACATCCTCACCTGCACCCATCTGACAGCTCAACATCAGTAAATGCAAGTGTAAAAGATGTTAACATTGGAAAATATGCATGTCGGAAAAATATGCATGGGAAAGTAGATACAAGCAACATATTTAAGACAAGTCAGGATTTTTTCTTGAGGTAGGTCTTTGCGGAAGAACTGAACTAGCATTTGGCAAGGTCTCCTTTTAAGCTAATGTGCACCTCTGTGGTTCAATAGTTATGTCTGGAGCCTTAAGAGAGGAATCTTAAAAGGTTAGTAGGAACCATTGACTTCAAATTATGAGACAAGGCTTATTCCCATTCATTAGACATTATTGTAAAGTCCTATAAAGATGAGATTTGAATCTGGATGTGGGGCAGGGGGGACATTTTTTATTTCAGCTTGTAGTTTCAGTCCCTAAAATGTGATCAGTGCTACTGCTAGCTGTTCTGCCGTGGTGTGTGAATGTGTAGAGTCAGCATGCTTCTCTCCTGCGCAGGGTGTGCAGCTTTTTCCTAATGCTACTTTACACTCCTAGCAGCTGCATATAGGAAAGGAGTCAGTAAATACTTTGTAAATAAATGTAATTAAGATGTTACATATCTGTGTTCTTTAAGGGTTAAAAGTTTTAACATCAGCATTGTGTGAATAGTCAACTTGGATGGCACCCATTTTCTTTCAATACTGGTTGTGAATAGTGTCCATCGTGGAATCTGCCGGAGAAGGCACTGGGCTGAAGCAGCTCAGTTGCAGAAGGCAAGTAGCTAATAGTATCAGACCTGCAGTTTTGTGGGTTTTGTTGTTTTTTTTTTCATCTGTAGCATATTGGTGATAAAAGATAGATAAATGCAGACAGAACTGTGAATAGCTTTCAAAATTTAGTTGAATGTCATCTAATATGGGCAGATCAGATAAATATATGTTTGTAGCCTTTGAAGACATTCACCTTGATTGTCTTCACTGATGTGATTTTTCTTCCTCCTTCTGTAAAGCTGAAAGGATTTCTGTAAGCCATTTTTCCTCCTGCTGTGTATTGTATGAATATGTCCTTCCCTTGACTTAGTTTAGGTGCAAATGCATTAATAGTAGTAATTCGCTTAATCAAATTTCAGTAGCACTGTCAGCCACTTAAGAAAGCTATTCAAAGGCAAATGAAGTTGAGTATGTCAAAAACTGTAGGCTCTGTTTTTTCTCTCGCATGGGTATTTTTCCATCAACTCAGATTGTCTTGTGCTTGACTGCAGCAGATGAGAACAAGCAGGCAATGTTTGACATTGAATAGGAGTTTTCATATGACTAGATGTGTCGTGTAATTTTTCAGGTGTACCGACTGTCCCTGCCCTACTAAAGGACTAGTTCTGGGTGGGAAAAACACAGAATGGTTGAATGGAACATAGGAAAATTTTCAAAAAAATAAGGGCACAATATTCAAACCTTTTGGGTCTAATGTAGGTTTAAAGGTAATTAAAGGTTCATTAAAGGTAATAATATAAGTGTGAAGGAGATGACATTGTACTTTCCTTGAGAGGATGTTAAAACTAGAAGAAATATGACAGGAGTTGTCTTACAACCGTAATAGGTAAGAATGTTGAGTCTCATTTCCTCTTCAACTAAGGTGGACAACTTTGAAAGAAAGGTTTCTAAAAGCTTGTACAGTTTTAGCCTATTTCCTAGCGAAAGATGGAAAGGCTAATATCCCTGCATTACATACAAGTGGTAGGTCTGATCAGGAATTGTATGGAATTGTCATTCACAAGAACTCGGAGGGAGAAGAAGTAGACAAATAAGTAGACCTGAATGTGAGGAGAGATGCTGTGTTTTATTAAGACTGCCATTCTGTTTTTAAGGACTGAATTCCTTCCTTCAGTATGAAATCTTACCAGGAACTGGTTATGAGAAATTCAAGGTGAATTCAGACAGTGGAGAACTTGTAACAGCTGCATCACTGGACAGGGAAGCCCAGGAGGTTTTCAGTATTAAAGGTAGTAGCGTGAAATATCTATGAATGCCTATAGAGTGGGAAGTGAGAGTGAGTGAGGTGTTACTATCAGCATTACTTTTTTCATGCCTTCTGAATTAGATGCAAGTGAGAAGATTTTCCAGCACAGAAGAGCATATGCTTTTTGCATAGCACAAATAACTCTGCTAATCTGATATTATTAAAGAACATCTATTGTTGCACCCACAACCACTGAATGAAATTTGCTTTCTTTTTATCGATCTTAGTTTTGGTTCGGGGCAGTGGAACCCCGTCACTGTCAAGCACAAGTAATCTTGACAGTGCTGGATGAAAATGATCACTCTCCCATATTTCTTCTTCCTCCCTCTGAGATCTTTATTCCAGAGAACCAGCAGCTTTCTGTTGTTTACATTATTCGGGCTGTAGATATGGATACTGGCAATAATGGAGCTCTAAGATACAAAATAATTGGTAAGTTACATTCCATCATTTTGTTAGTATAAACCAGGGAATATATAAGCAGCAGCATCCAAGTTTTAGACTAGTCTTGACTTTACCAGGCCTCCCTATCTCCCATCTTGTCCACATGTTTCTTTTGTGGGGAAAAGAAAAGAGATCTTTCACACTTTTGTCAGCACTAATAAGCACTTCCCAGGTATACTTTCATTCTGCTTTCTGAATTTGAAATAGTGCAGGAGAGAAAAACAAAAAAATACCAAATGCTGGAATGAGGCATTGATCATAAAGGTATAATTTTGTCCTTTTTGTTATAGTTGTAGAAGTCTGAATGTAAATATGCTGTTGAAAATATACCCAAGAATATTATTAATTGAATTTTATTTATTTAATGTTATTTATTAAATTTTATTTAGTGAGAACTTCTTTCACCCAGCAATTAGTAGTGTCATACTTGGCTTTCATCTTGCCAAACTCTCCCTGTGTCCACTGTGCCAATGTAAGCTCCATAGCTGTTCAAAGCCTCCTGTAGTATCTTTGGACAAATACAAGTTTGCTGTGCTTACTTTGGTCTGTGGCTCTCAGCAATAGCTCAAATGTAGACAGAGAGCTACTGTGGTAAAAACCAACACATTTTTCTTTGAAGAAACAGTTACAAATTCCTTTCTTTTCTTGGTTTTAATGCTGTGGTCTTCTATGCCATTTAACTTAGTTACCTTTGGTCTTCATGTTATAAAGTATGTTTGCCATTCACCATTACTAAAAATGCTGACTTTTCAGTTGACTGCTTCATATTTATTCCCAGTGCCCCCAAATCATGACCTTGCAGAACTCTTGAATTCCGAGAGATGGAAGAGAATAAGGAGCAAGCAATTACAGTTGTCAGCAATGCTTTATAGATTTGTGGAATTTGTAACTAATGTTGGGAAGAGGTCACTTCATGCAGCAGCACAGATGCATGAGCTTTTATGAGGTGGGCTGGTTTGGGAAAAAAGATATGCATTTGGCCAAATAGCCAGTCTGTAAATTGATATGACATTCTCCATTTGCTCTCATTGCTGCTGACTGATTTTAATGAAATACAGATTTTAATTTGTATGAGAAATAAAACATGTGAAAGGCACATGAACGCACCAGCTGCATAAGCAATTGGACCTTGTTATTGCAATTAGCATAGAGCATTCACAAGGGGTTCTTTTTTAAAAGTAGTTGTTTGTGATAATTTCATTTTTTATGTGTTTGAAAGGTGGAAATGTTGAAGAATACTTCACACTAAATAACACGTCAGGCAAGCTGCTGGTCACTCATAGCTTAGACAAAGAAGACATCAGCAATTTCACTCTTGTAATTGAGTGCCATGACCTAGGCAGTCCCTTAAGAAGCTCCACTGCACAGCTCTGTGTAACAGTCTTGGATGGAAATGACCACAGCCCATTGTTTGCAGAGACCCAGTATCAAATCTCTGTGACAGAAGACCTGGAGGAAGGCTCAGCCATCCTGGACCTCTCTGCTTCTGACAAAGATGCTGGCCTGAATGGTGAAGTTGTGTACTCCGTCATTGATGACACCTACGGAGCATTTGCAATCGACAGTGTCACGGGATCCATCATTACTACAAAGGCACTGGACTGGGAGACCAGGTCCCAGTACACATTCAGGGCTGTGGCAAGTGACCATAGCACCTATTTTCCAAGGAGCACCACTGCCAGTATTGTGGTGCATGTTGATGATGTCAATGACAATGATCCCATTTTTTTTCAGAATCCTATCAGGGTCTTTGTGCCTGCTGAAACTGCTGTGAATGAGACAGTAGCCACTGTGAGAGCAGAGGATATGGATCTGGGATCAAATGGGGCAATTGTTTTTAATTTGATGATGGCAGAAGCTCTATTTCAGATCAATGTGAAGACATCATTCTTTGGAAGCCCTTGGCTTCCAAGGACTTCAGTACCCAGCTGCTGGTGACGGCATCAGATCAAGGCACTGCGCCTCGAACAACCACAGCTGTGGTCATTATCTTTACAGAAGAGCAAGAGGAGGTGATCTCGTTCAGCCACAGCCTGTATGAAGCAAGTGTGCCTGAGAACAGTGCAGCAGGTGGGCATGAAATCCCTCTTCTTAGAGTCTCTAATCTCCCTTCCTTTTGGAATGGTAATTGTAATGAATAGTATAGGGAAACCTTTTTTTTCTGTGCAGGAGCAGGGAAAAGTTAATGTGGATGTAGCCAATACCCCTTTGCCCCTTTCCAGTGTACCAACATGAAAAAGATGCAATGGAGGAGACAGTGTCTTCAGTGCATTCATTCATTTAGCAAAATTACTTTAATGATGGGTGGACAGCATTTGCTTGTTGTTTCACTGGGAAGTGCACACAAGCTCAGATGAATTGAGTGTTGGGAACCAGTTGCAACCTGGCATTTCTTGTTTTCAAAATACCCTTCACAAACTGTAGTTGCTTTCAAAAATACCTTACTGAAATTTTAGTCTTTGCAGAATATGGAGAAAGGGGAGTAGGATGGGGTAGAGAAGGTTGGAGGCTATTGGTACTTGGTCACTTGGACAGGCTTCTACTGTGTCTCTCTAGGTAGAGACAGCACTATGGAATTCTGCCTGTAGACAAACCAGCTTCAGTTACAAGGTGCTTACAGATTTATTCGGATTTGTTCTGGATATTTATGATAATTACTGCTCTACTTTTTATCATTCAAAGAACCTTTGTAGTTATCCCTCCAGCTAATTAGATATCATATCTTCTCCTGCATCAGGGATTGGTTTTGTCCTGATGAGGGGCAGAAAGGAATGCCTTTCACATATTTCTGTCCAGAAATCTCACTATTTAATTGGCCAGACGTATTTAGAGACCCAATTTGCACTATATTCTCAATTCAAACAGCTCATGAGGTTCATCTTGAACAAGTAATTTATCTTTGTTGTAATTCAAACTTCCCTCAGTAAAACAAAGGCAGTATTCCTTTATATTCTAATGGTTTTGTGAGACTAGTGAATTCATACATATTGAATAACAACCTGTGTATTGGATTATGAATCAGTAAATAAGAAATATGTTAGTTTTGGAAAACTAATCAATATTCTTGGATGATTGGAAACAGAAGAGAGAATGAAGGGTGAAGATGGCTGTTGAAGTAATTACAGCTGTGGTTATTCAGCCATAACTTTGTGCTTGTTTGGGACTACAAGCCAAATTTTCGAACCGTCTCATTTAACAAAACATAATAAAGATCAGAGCTTTATGGCAATAGATAAACTGCTCTGATTGTAGCTTTTTAAAGTGTAGATGTGTGCCTTGGTAAGGCTAGAAAAACCAGCCTGAAATTACAGAAATGCCCCAAGGAACCATGGTATCAGAATGCCATTGTGTTCTCCCATTCATTCTATAGAAATATAATTAAGATTTAAGTTGTTTTGATTAAAGGAAATTTAGCAAAGCTTCAGGTAAAACAGGAGGGTTTGATTACGAAATGTTAGTTTGTGTTTAATAATACTTCTATTTGCTAAGAAGATCAAATTATTTTAAGAATATAAGAGATTTTACAAAATACTAGTACGGTTTGTCTCTGTTTATACTATTTCCCTTTTTTCACAAGCATAAATAAATATCAAATACTTTATATTTCAGTGGGGAAGAAAAGCATGATTGTAATTAAAACACTCATAGAAGTTAGCTTATAGGATACATGTGATCCTGGGACCCCTATGAATGTGAATGGTACCAGTGTATTCAGTCCAGGGAAGATTTACATTACATACTGATTATTTGTAGAGCTGGTATTAATAAATGTGGCTTCTCTTCATAATTTTATTTCTTCTTTAACTGATGGAGGGGGAAAATGCTATGTTTATTTTAAAAAGAGTAAGAAATGTGAATAATATAAATGACAAAAAAACAAAGCCGAGGCTGCTTAGTTCTAGTTTAGTCTAAACCCATCAAAGGGTAAGTGCCTCAGGAACTGGTCCTTGTGGTCACATTTTCTTTAAGTGTTTGACCTCCAAGTTTAATGACCTTCAGAAAACCCCATTTTTCTATTATTTTTAATTTATTATTGAATATTTAATGTCTTTAAATATTATAAACTGTATTACAGCAGGCACTTAGAAGCTAATCAATAAATAATCAAGTGACTGGTCTTCAGAGGGTAAGAAACCTTTATTATTTACCCAAATTTTAGTTGAATGGTTGGTTGCATAACAGTTCCTTGGAGATAGATTCACCAGTAAAACTTCTTGACTCCTCTATTTTCTTTTTCTAGTAGGTATCAAATATGTATCCCCTCATTCTTTAAGTCACCGAATCACAGAATGAGTGAGATTAGAAGGGACCAAAAGGGTCGTCCGGTCCCACCTCCCTGCTCAAGCAGGGTCATCGCAGAGAATATGGCACAGGATTGTGTCCAGATGATTCCTGAATCTATCTCTGTGCTCAGCTTTTCCTTTCATGATAACTAAGAGGTCTGAAAAAATAATGGCAGGCATGAACAGAGGTTAGATGGAAGAGGACAGGTAAAAGAGAATACTATAATGAATACTGAAGAAAGAAGAAAATGCTACAGCAGCTCAGTGTGGTGCTGGTGTTAGGACATACATATAAAAAAACCCTCACATATATAAAACACATATGTCCTAACACAGAATTCAGCAAATGTTTTGGAGCTGATTTGGCCGGGAAGGAAAATGCTTTTCACTCTGTCATGTTTTGGTTTTGAGTCTGCAGCCATGATGTTAGGATCTAGGCTGTATAAAACAGTTTTGAGATACTTCCATATGCAGTCAGACTGCCTGTGATTAAGTTGAAAAAACCCTACATTTACATATTTTATATCACTCTTCATGTCTTTCAATGTTTTTAACTAATTCAGAGGTCAATTGCCTAGCATTTCGAGCCAATCTGACTGCTTTCTGCTTTGAACCTGATCGCCCTGCTTGCTGCCTTGCTCTATCTTCAGTGCTGATCTCAGCCTCGATGTGTTTTGCAGGGAGAAAGCTCCCTTTCCCTGATTTTTCTCTGTTAAGAGCTACATAATGCAACCTCTGCTTGAGGCAATGTCTGAATTGCATGTGATTGAAATGGCGAGTTCCAGCAGATGGACATTTTCTGTTGCTCTTTATTTGTATAGGGCCTGTTTAAGTCACAACCGATCTCACAATTTGGTCATATCTTTTTGACAATGAACTGAAAAAATTCACTGTTTGGAGGAATCATTTTCTGTGAAAGGTATCAGAACACAAGAGATTTGTTCTCTGCTGAAAAGAAGTTGTAAACTATTCTATCAGTGTGAAAAATGTGGAGCTTAAAGGACTAGGATATGAAGACTCAGAACAACAGTTTATTAACTGTTTATTAACCTCTGAACAATAAGGATTCAAGCAGAAATGCTGCTGCTTACTTTATTTCTGGTAGTTTTTCTTCTTAAACACACAAGGAAACAAACAAAAAGATGCAGACAGTGTTAAGAGATAAATAGGGATATTCTTCAGACCTTGTTTCTTTTCCTTATCTTTAACTCTGCTCTGAGGATGCTGTGAATGATTGTCCTTGCAGTTTTCTGTAGCAAATCAAAGTTGCTTGGCAATGCAAATTCAACCTACAGCCCCTTATTTTAGTTCCTGAAAAACTCAGCGTTCATACATCTGTCTCTACATATTGGACAGATGGATGTTGATTCCAGAGCTTTTCTAGTAAATATCTTACAAGTGTATTGACAAGTACAGAAAATTGCATGTCAAAATTGGCATACTTTTGGTACTGACAGACAGGTTTTGAGAGCAAATAGTAAACCCTTAAAAGAAAAAAAAATTTGTTTTTTAAAAAGTAATATGTAACTGCTAAAATAAAAAAGGTATTGGATCATTGCAATAGCAATGTTTCCTCTTATTTTTTATACTAAAGTCTTTTCCTGTGGCATCCAGGACACTGAGTACAAGCAGTATGTCCTTTGTGATATAATAAAATAACTAGTTGCCTCTTGTGCTGTTTGAAGGAGCTCAGGTTGCCTCATTCCATCGCAGCTGCATGGAATCAATTACTATTTAATTAAATAATTTAAAAAATTAAAATCAATGTCCATATATGCTAGACAATTTCCTAAGTCACTTGAAATAATAATTATTTGGAGGTTTTGATAAAGCATTTTAAACTTGCTATATTTTTGTTAAATGTGATGATTCTGAGCAGGATCATTTATTGAGTTCCACATTTTCTCTTTTATTTTTTTCCAAACAGGATTTTTATTTCATGTCTCCTGCATTCTATATTAAATTATTGGTCTTTTCATGGAATTTGGATTCTATGTGAATTGACACATAGCTATACACATAGTTTTATATTTTCTTTTTCTTTGTCAAAAGGTGGCGAATTCTGCAGGCTATTTAATTTAAGGTATTGTTCAAAAACACAAATTAAATCCTGATAAATGGAGAAAAAATAAACTCTTTCTGTTCATTTCTGGGTAACATAATACACCAAAAATCAAAAAAATTAGGCATGACTTCAGGTAAGAGAGGATTCCAATGATTCCTATGAGAATTATGAGAAGTGCAATGCTAATTGCAACTAGGAAGAGTTAAATCTCATAATTTTATTTAGGCAGGTAAAGTTGTTATCAGATGTGTAATTTACTGAGGAAGGAGGGATATACAGTTCTTTGTCTATGAATTTGTAATATAGGAAAAATAATGGAAAATTATTCTTATTGCCTACTAAGCTAATGAATGAGCCCCTAACTTAGTACATAGTTGTGCATCAGCTATTAATACCAATACTATAAAATTAGAACAAAAACTTCTATGGTGGGCATGATGAAAATGTCTTATTGCTTCCATAGGTAAATCACTTCTAACAGTAGAGGCCTATGAACACGAATTTACAGGAGAAGACATAAAATACAGCATATTCAGTGACCAGGAAATATTCTCCATACACCCTGTTACAGGTACATTTTATCATTTTTTTCAAGTGTCTGTGTGTGTACTTTGGAGCATTAGAATGTTCCTACCACAAGAACAAGGGCTAGATATCTTGAGAGTACTCTCTATTAATAATTCTGTTACAATGAGCAGGTCATTAGTAAATCCAGGCACTGTCATAAACTTGAGGTAAAAAGAAATTGAACAGCAGTATACCTGTTTAAAACACTCAGTTCTGATTTACTATTAATCACTAGGTATTGGGAGTTGATAAACTACTACTTTGTGATCCAAGGTGAGATTCCATCTTGTTTCTCATCATATAGTTCCAGAAAAACTCAATAAACAAAATCCTTCAAAGCACTTCTAATGTAGATGCATTAGACTCTTGTTGATTTTAATGCTTTTTGTTTCAGGCAAACCTCAATATGTTTTAAAGTCAAGTCTGTTTTGTGGGGGTTTTTTTGTTTGTTTGTTTTTGTTTGTTTTTTTGGTTTTTTTGTTGTTGTTGTTTTGAAGTTTTTTTGTGATTGTATTTGTGTTCTGCAGCAGTTCCGTTTTCATCTGCTCTTCAGTCAGAAATTCCAGGTGCAGGAGAGTGGGGGTGTTCCTCGTGTACATTTACAAGTTCTCCTCTCAGGCTTGTAACAGACTGCAGCTGCTCTGGTTACCTCTCAGCTCCTAAACATCTGCAATAAATTTGCCTTCTGAATAGCTGCAGACTCTTTTTGGGATGGCATATAGACAGTGTAAGCAGTTTTCTTCAGAAACAGTGTAAATAGTTTGTACCTTTAATAAAGAGCTTTATCCCTGAGTTTCTGAAAGCTTTAACATCTGATTATCCTGATGTCTCCAGGCATCAAATGGCATACCACTAAAATAATTTTTTTTAGATGAGGGGCGCTTGGAGTGCATACTTTTGGTTTTCAAGTTCTTCTTATTTCACTGAAATAAAACTAGAGAGATTGGCCTTAGAAAGCATCTTAGACAAGTTTTTTGCTGAGGAAGTGAATCTTCTCCAATATCACCTTCAAAAAAAAAAAAAAAAGAAAAATTCAAATGGAATTTTATTTTTTTAATCAAGCTAGGCTGAAAAATGGTTACATGATGCTTTGAAGAGTCTCATAAGCGCTGTCTTCACAAACAGGAGTGGAATTTCTATAGCAGTGAGCATGTCACAAGTCTTCTTTTGAGACATTTGATCCATTGTGGTTTCTTCTCTTTCCTTTCCTCTGAAGCCTTTCTTGTGTTTCTTAGAAAACATTAATTGAAGTTCAGCCTTTAAGGACTTTTTAAGAGCAGTGCTTACATTAGCATAATTTTGACACCAGTAATTGGCACCCATGCTTCTACAGCAGAAGTATTTTGAGCCCTATCAATGCCCTGTCTGTAATACATGTTCTGAACAGCCAAAGGTCAGCTCTACTTGCGTTTTCAAGCACTGATGTTAATTAACCACACTTTGGAGAAGACTTTCTACCACTATAATTTTTTATTATACTGTAGAATTGTAGAAAGTAGAGTAGGAGGTGACTCAAAGACATGAACTAGTCTGTCCTCCAATGCAGGAGGGAATCAATTGTGCCAAAATCTGACAGATACTTGTACTGTCCTTAAAAACCATCAGGGACAGTGATTCTGCAAATCTTCTCAAAAGTCTGTGAACGTCTTGGCAGTTGGAAAGTTTTTATTCATATTTATCTGAATATTTGCTGAAATATTTCACACTTACTATTTCTTAATCTAGTAAGAGTAGACAAGACAAAGGCAACCCCCCTACAATTTGCATACTTGAAGACTGTTACCCTGTTTTTACTTCAAGTGCACTCAAGCTCTGGTCCTTTCACATGTTCCTCCTAGGTGATGTACCTCAAACTTGATTATTTGTTTCACTCTACTCTAGAGCCTTTCAGTTTGCTCTCTGCCATCTGGAAGTGTATTTCTTCTGCCACTGTCTGTTTTCTTTTCTCTGTAAGCAGAATGTGACGTTTTAAGTGTTGTGCTGAAAATAAAACACCTTTGAAATCTTTATCTTCAAGACACAGGTCCATAAACAGTAGTTATTGTGCATATGTTGTATGCTTAGATGTAATGGACAATTACGAGTATGTTCCTAGAACATTGTTGAAACAATGGCTACGGATTTCCAAGGGCATTTCATGTTTAATCTGGAGGTGGCCAGTTGTTCCTGTCATCTCAATAAGTCTCATTATTTGTTTATTTTTGATAGAATAACAGCCCAGGGAAGGGGGCTCGCTGCATCAGAAGGATTGAGTGTTTTGCCTGTGTGTCAGTCAGATACAGAAATTGCTGCAGCTGTTGCCAGATGTGGATTTTGATGGAGGGGTTGATGTAGCCACTGTCAGATGAGGGACAAGAGTCTCTTCCAACATGGCTGTCTCACTATCATGTGCCGAGGAGGAAACATCATTCAGACACTTTGTCTCTATTCCTCTGCTAGTAAATTGGCTTAGTTTTAGGAAATTGCCAGTGTAGTTGTGGTTGGTGAAAACTTAGCCGTCCAAGATTTATTCAGTAACTAGCATGTTGGGGTGATGGTAGGTAAAAAAAGGACACAATGGCGAGCTTACTGGAATTCTGTCATGTTCAATGGAGGTGACCATGTATGTTGGGAATTTCATAACTGCATTTGTACATGTCTTTTCCTGAATGAGTGTGTCACATCTTGAGATTTTTTTTCTTCTAATAAACCAGGCACAATCACAGTAAAAGAGCAAAACTACCTTGATTATGAAGTTAAGTGTAAAATGCAACTTAGAGTTATGGCTGAAAATAGCTTCAATTCCGTGTTCGGTGGAGTGACAGTTTTGATTCAAGATGTGAATGACAATGGACCTAAATTTGAGCAAAGCTATTACAAAACATCAGTATGTGAAGGCCAGAGTCCTAAAACAGACATCATACAGGTAAGTGGAAGTATATCTTCCCAAGCACACTGCTGTAGTTAAAAAGATGTTTGGCTGATCTGTCCATCACTACAATCCTGCTAGGTCTGTTCTGGCCCACTCTGTCTTAAAAACTGGGAGTGGGGTACTTGGTGTTGCTACTACTCTGCTTGGATATCTAAAATATGAAATTATTTTTTTTTCTAGACCACATTTCAGACGAGATAATTCATTCTGTTAAGTTGAAAGATAATTCTCTGTCTTAATAACTTTGTACCTGGAATTTAAATTATTTTGTTTTTAAAAAAAATTCTATTTCTATCTTCAAGCAATTTAAAAACGCCATTCAAATCTGTGGTTCTGGTTATAATATAGGCTGGGTCTTGTATTAATGCCTCTACTGAAGGGACTCTAGCAATAAAAGAATACTTTCTACTCATCAGACTAGTAGAGTCTAACCCAAGTGTTCAATTTAAAATCTGATGCCTAAAGAGCAGTTTGTCTTAATTTAAATGTGCAAACGCTTCTTCCTCTGAATGAATCTGTTCTCCCAAAATGTTTCCAGCTGGTGATGTTAGAGCAAAAGAAGACATCAGTTGGACTAGAAGAACACATGATATTCTCAGTACATGTTCTTGCATTGCAAGTCAGGTCACAGTGAGGGTCATGTTAGGTACAATAGATATTATCTCTCTAGAGAATAAATAAATGAAAAGCTACAAATGCCTCCAGGGCAAAGTGATTAGAAACTGATGGAAATTGTATTTAGAGAAACATATGTCCAGGAATGGAGAAAAATCAGAAGGCAGTCAAGCGAGATGTATAATCAAAATTTTATGACAGAATACATTCTATTATGTTTCCTTTATTCAATCTGACCGGTTGATTAGCCTCTGCTATGTTTTGAATCCCAGACTGATGATAATGCTTGGTCAGCAACCAAAAAAATACAAAGATGACTCTTCAAAGAGTAAGATGACTCTTTGAGAAACCTGTTCACTGCTGCTGAATGTTCCTTATTTTGTTGGCAAATCTTTACAGATTGTCTCTGCCCTTTTTACATTTTCTGGTTGTTATTTTTATAAGGTAATTAATTAACTATTCCATGAAACCTCTGAAAGCCTAGTAGTTTAATTATTTTATCCTTTGTCTGTTTGTATAGCAGCAATACTTTAAAGTTCAGTCCTGTACCACTAAGAAAGTGCATTTTTTTGTGCTCAACAGGGAGAGCATTCTAACAGCAACCTAATAGTAAAATGATTACATTCAGCCCTAATGCTTTATGTAGCTGAATTTCAAATTATTCTTTCATGTGCAGCCCATTGCAGTTCATGAGCAGAATTTGTGACCTTACACAACACTCAAGCTGGGAACAGTGATGATGATGATTTATTTAAATATGGGCATTCAAAAGGAAAGTAATCAGAAATATCTGACTAGTATAAGGGTTTTCTTACTGAAAGCACAATCTGCTGTTTTTAATTAAGCCTCAGATTTGCTCACAAACAGGTATTTGCAACTGACCTTGATAGTGGGCTGAATGGAGAAATTGAATATTCAGTTTTATCTGGTAATGAAAATGCAACATTTCTAATTGATTCAGCGCGAGAAATTCTAGCAACTAATACAGGCCTGGATTATGAAAACACTTCATCTTACAGGTTTGTATGTAAGCTTCCCATAAAAATGTATTCTTTTTGTCCAGTTTAACTTGAGAATATTCATGTTACACATTTCATAGTTTCCTGTTGATATCCATTACCCACAGAACCTGGATGCAAGCCAGACAGCACTGAGAACAGCACTAAAGCTGCCCATTTGTACTATAGATTCTCGTGTACTTATCAAATTCAGAGAAAGAAATATAGTCTAGTTTGATCAATGACAACTCTTATTGATATAAGTGTGATTATTCACAATAGGAACAATGTCAGTTCCTGGATTTTAGTTTATTAATAACTGTACAGCTATTCCCTCTCAGGAAATGTTCTTTATAAAGACACAGTGAAAACACTCAAATCAAATCCAAGAAATAGAGATATGTTCTCATTTTTAATTGGTAGATAGTTCAAAGTTTCTACTCAATAATGTGATAAAGACTCTATTAAACTGTTTCCATCTATAATCTGTCTTGCACAAAGTATTAATTTTTTCCTGTTTTTCAGAAACTCTGAATAAAAATGGTCAAGTGGACATGACAATTTTTCTTTATGGGTCATGCCATAGTTGGAATCAGAAAGCAAATAAATAATGCCTTGAAAAAAAAAAATGACTATGCAGATTCGTTAATAGACCCATTTTAAGTACTGCAATTGCCACAAGAAGTATTATTTCTGTGTATGTGTCAGTAGAAATAACTTTTTTTTTTTGTAATTTTTTCCATCTGGTTGTGGTATTAGTTAAAATATTTGCAAGTTTTCCTGTCCTGTGAGACCTCAAAGTTTTGAACATCCAATGAGAATTCTTATGAATGAGAATAACTTGTACAAAACTACATCCAAGAAGATTGACAGAGTATGTGAGGGTTTTTTAATATCAGGCTGATTTGATAATGATGTTCCCCAAAATACTTTTTTTTTTTAAACTTAATACGTGGGACACTTAATTTGGAGGGGTTTTTTTTCAGTTTTTCACTGAATCAAAAACATCAATTCTGATTTTCAACAATTTAAATAGCATAGTACATTTTATTTGTAACTAGTACATTTAAAAACACCTGGAATAAGTCCTTCAAAGGAAGGATGTTTGCTGTTGATGAAATGTTGAACACAGGAGCACAATAATTCTCATATCTCTCTTTTACTGGGAGCCTGATTTATTTCAATATCTATGTTTGAATTCTAGGCTTTCAGTTTTACAGTTTGTTTAGGGAATCTGTAGCTTCATATTCCTTCTCTCTAAAAAAGTTATTGATCTGTACATTGCTTGGTGAAAAGTAAATAGCAAAAGAGGCTTTCAAAACTATTTTCCTGTTTGATGTCAAAATGTTGTTTTTTTCCAATTTGCATGGAATTGTTTATATATATGAATTGAAAATTTTCATCCCCAGAAGTTCTAAGTCCCTTACAACAGGGCTTATAATGAAAGTGTTGACAGAACCTTAATTTTAATGCCTTAGCCAAAATGTTTTTAATAGAGGGTTTTAGAAAGTGGTTATTTTTAATAAAATATTTCCATATGTATACCTTACCAATATTAATTCTAGAAAAAACACACTTTCTATATGGAATTATGCATGGTCACTGATTGAATACTAACCTGCAAATTAAGTAGTCTTCTGTCAGATCAGAAACCACAAAGATACCCAGAGTAGAACTGGTGTGGTTAAGGAATGGAAACGCTGCAAGCCACAGCTTGAGGTACAGACTTAGTATTCCATACTGGCAAGTGAATATTTAGGAAGTAAAATCTATTTGACACTTTTCAACTATTGCTTAGAAGAAAGAGGGAGAAATAATGTGATTAGAAGATCTTCAAGAAGGAAAAAAAAATGAAAACAGTTGCTAGTACATAAACCATTTAATTGAGATGCTCAGCTTTGACCTTTAACATAGCTCATTGTTTTTTTTCCTTTTTTTTTTTTTATTTTTTTTTTTTTTTTTACGATCACTTGTTGAGTTAGATTTAATTTTGAATTCCTGTCTGGAATCTTCCCTACTGGAAAGTGGTAAAGTCTTCCAAACAATCTTAGCTTACATTTGCTTTTTATTGTTCAGAAGCTGCTTCCCATGAAGAGTAAAACTTTTATCCATGTTTATCATGTTGCTGCTTACCATTTTCTTTGCTACATTGTTTGTGGAAATGGAAAGGTTGTTTACAGAATTTACAACCCATCCTTATGCAGATGTGAAATGGAAGTGTACAGTCAAAACTCATCTAATCTGACAGCAAGATTCTGATCCCACTAAAATCAATGTGAACTTTGCCATTGTCAAATGGCATATGTATTCAGGATTTTCGCTTTATCACTTGCATTTATAATGTAATAGAAGGGCTACTCTGTGTCTGCAGGTTGAATGCTATTTTGGATGTTTTTGTATTTTCTGATTTCCATATCCCTTTTGTCCCTTTATAAACAATGAGGAGAGTCAGGCTCCTGGAAATGATAATTTAATACTTAGGTTTTAATTCCTGCTCTGAATTACCAACAGAAGAACTGTCTCTTATTTGAAAGAGTTGTTTAACCACTTACATTTGGTATGAAATTGGATGAAATGAGTACAAATGAACACGTCCTTTTCTTTGTATGATTTTACCATTCTTTTGTCGTGTAGAATCTCTTGGACATCTTTCCTGCAAAACCAAAAAGTAAAACTGTGCACAGTCAACCTTACGGAAAGAGAGATGGAATTTATGCGTTGCAATGAGGAACAGAAATGGCTAATATTTTTGGGTTTAAAACTTCCCCTGCTTATAATAGTGGTGTATAATTTAGTGATTTCTGATCAAAAATGACAATTAGTGCCTCCTTTAATTGTAGGTTGGTTGTACAAGCTGCTGAAAAAGGAAGCCCCAGACTCTCTGCTATAAGTATTGTGAGGATACAATTGTTAGATATTAATGGCAACGCTCCAGTTGTCCAACCACTAGGTGAAGTGGAGGTCTCAGAAAGTTAAGGCTAGGAATTCTCAGATAATTATTTAGTGCTTTTGGTAATTTGTGTAACCAAACAAATGTAGTAAAAATTATAATGGATAGTATTAAAGCTGAAATATGAAAGCAAATTGTGATCTTTTATTCTCAGAGGCATCATTTTTAATCTTCAGACATTATGTTTAAGAATGGTTTGGAATAAAACCACAGGCA
This sequence comes from Rhabdornis inornatus, assembly GCA_013397075.1. Classification (NCBI taxonomy): domain Eukaryota; kingdom Metazoa; phylum Chordata; class Aves; order Passeriformes; family Rhabdornithidae; genus Rhabdornis; species Rhabdornis inornatus. Next base: position 45,907 of record VWZS01003654.1, read on the forward strand.
ATTTAGAAGGAGGGAAAAAATCTGCAGAAGTACAACTTTAATCTGTTCATTTTCAGTATCATACTCTTCACATGTCTTCGATTTCTGCTCTCCTCCAGTAAAAATGTTTGGTGTAAAACAAGCATTGCTAGAAATGAAACATTTTGAACTTCATTGTGATGAAATAAATACTTCCTATAAATTTGAATGAAGTGTTAATCAAACTCTGTAGCTAGATCCAGTTGATGATCATTAAGAGAAGGACTCAGGACCTTCTGAGTTCTCATCCCAGCATACATCTTGTGTGTTATGTGACATTAGCCCAACATTTGCACAGCTTGAGTTCTAAGCCTGTAATTTTCAAATGCAGGCATGATAAATGTGAAGGCATTAAGATATACAGCAGAAAAATTATGAACACCAGTACTCCTGTTAACAAAAGATATCAAGTTTATCTTTTCTGGTATGTTTTAGTCTTTCCTAAATTTACCTGCCATTGTTAATGACAAGTACATAATTCATAGATGCACAGCAGCTGTAAACTACTGGTTACTCAATTAGTTTTTTGTATTCTGTTTAAGAACACTTGCTTTAGGACATGGCACAGTATTTTTGAGGCTTCATGCCATAGGCATGCAGATGAGAAATGGTTTAGCTTCTGTTGGTTCCAGGCTTTGTAAAATGATCACTAATATGTTCAGTTTGCAATCTCTGGTACTTTCAAATTGGCCTAGAACAAAACCTGTCTTTATCCAGTTTCTTGATTTCATAGGCTTATACCTTCATCTCTTCATATTTTTCTGCCATGTAGGTCTGTCTGAAGGCCTTGTTTCTTTTTAGTGGACTTCTCCTCCATTGGAAAATCTCCAGAATTTCATTTGCTGGTTCTACACAGATTTGGGTATCTGCCTCAGTTATATATTCTTGTGGCGTTGTTCAGTAAATACATGTCTCCTAAATGCTTGTGGAACACCATGTAAGTTCCTATTGCTGGTGAAGAAACTTTTATGACTATACTGGATCTGGGAAAGTCTAAATAAAACCCAAATTAAAATTGGGATACAGCAGATACCTTTGAAGAAATCCACTACTCTTTCCATAATTTTTCAGAATATTGTGATTATTGTAAAACATGACGTTTAAATACATCAAAACCTACACAGAAAAATTACATGTATCCAAGATCCAATATTTCAAAATAGGGAAAATCTTCAGAAATTGTAACATTATCTTTTAACTCTGACTTATTTTCAAAATTTTTGTTTTAGATGCCCTGCCTGGTTTTATAGTGACTCAAATGTCAGCAAGTGATGCAGACTCCAGACCAGCACTTCAGTTTGGTTTTATTTATGATAATAGTCCTGAAATGAAATTTGCCATTGATCAACATGCTGGTGTCATCATAGTGGTGGAACCATTAGATTTTGAAGAAACTTCTGTGTATATGCTGCATATCATAGTTTCAGATTCTGTGCATCAAACAGAAGCAGAGCTCACCGTCCTTGTTTTGGACATCAATGATAACCCTCCAGAGTTTGCTCAAGATTGTTATCAGGTGGGAACACGGCAAATGGACAATCAGCATGTGGTATCTTTCCATGTAGGATGATAAATAGTAGGAGTGCTTTTTCATATTTGTATTAAAATCATGTGAGCACCCAGAAGAAAGGTCTCTGCAAAATATTATTGAGCAAAAACAGAGCAGAGCTCTTCTAGCCTCTCTCCAGCCCCTTCCTAAGAATTCTGCTAAAAGGATGAGGAAACTATTCAGTTTCAATGTTTGTGGTTTCTATCTTCAGAAGGCAATTAGTGTGAATGCTAGCTGTAATCCATAAACCGTGCATTCATCACTAGAGGTTACTGGATACAATCCAATCCAGTTTGGGGAGCAGAGTCCAGTTTTCAGAACTTGTTTCTTCTGAGAGAATGCTGAACAAGTTGGTACCTTTATACTAGCCCTGTTACTATGGCATGAAATTCTTCATTTTCAGTTACACAGCTCCACAAAGGTGTAGCAAATGCCCCTGTGGTAGATGAGGCACATGAAGTTTCCAATTCCTTACGGCAATTGCGCTCACCTAGGGAGTGAAGGATATGAGTTTTCACCTCTTCAACATCCCCTGAGACTGAGGAGGGTACAGAACTCGGCTTTTGGACTCCTGGACAAGCATTTGAACTCCTGTATTGTTGTAGAAGTGAAGTTGTCCAACAGTGAAAACAAATCTCTTCTAGTCAGTATGGACAGCTGTGGGACATAAAGAAAAGTGGAGATTAAAAAAAAGTGGAGCATATATAAAATAGAATAATTGAATCATAGAACAGTTTGGCATGCATGGGGTCTACAAACATAATCTAGTACAAGTGCCTGACCACTTCAGGACGGACCTAAAGCTAATGCATGTTCTTAAGGGCATTGGCCAAATGCCTCTTAAACGTGGAGAGGCTTGGAGCATTGATCACCTCTTGAGGAAACCTGTTCCTGTGTTTGACCACCCTCTACGTAAAGAAATGTTTCTGAATGTCCAGTCTGAGCCTTAATAAAATTGCCACAGGAAAAGTAAGTTTGTTTCCTTAGCACTTGTTGGTGTGGGGTTGGTGTGGGGCTAAGGCCCAGGAGAGCCTACAGCATGGATATTTCAGCCTGGGGAAGAAAAGGCTCAGTCTTACCAATCAGTGTAAATATTAGTGTGGGCAAGAAGAGATGGGCAAAACAGTCTTCTCTGGTGTGTCAGGACAGGAGGCAGTGGGCACAAATGAATGTACAAGAAATTCTGTTTAAACATCAGGAAACATTTTTTTTTCCTTCAAACTCCAACAGTGACTAAGTATTGGCACAGGTTGTCCAGAGAGATTGGGTAGTCTCTGTCTCTGGAGATACTCTAAACTCAACAGTATGCAGTTGTGGCACCCTGTTTTAGGGTGACCAAGGACTGTACCTTGGAGGTGCCCAACAGCCACAGCCATTCTGCAATCCTGTGAACTGAGCTGTTTGACTTGACCTTTTGTGTATGGTAGATGCCTCAGAGCTAAAAATATGAGACACCACAGAAGACTTGGGTATTACAAAACCATTTGTAAGTCTCAGACAGTTTTAGTAAAGAAATAAGTCTAAACATTTGGCTTACTAAAGAATTTTCCACCTCTGAGCATGTGCAGGCACAGTAATTCAGTCACTTAGATATCTCTGAGACAAACTGTGCCTGAGTGGACAGAATTTCTGTGTATTTCCCATTAAAATCATATATCTGCATTCTGGAAAAAATGCACTATTAATACTCTAATGATTTTTAGACCTTAATTTTCCTCAACCCTCATACATGTCTGATTTTGGAGAGTAGTTTAGGCAAGTATTTGCATGTGCAAGTGCTAGAAATTTTTTTTAGTAGATTGGAGCAGACATCATAGGGAACTTTATTAATTGAGTCAAAACAGTGTAGCTTTATTTGCTATTTTAATGTAAACAGCTGAGCTTCTCTTTCCACAATCCTGATGTTTTGATGTGTTCCTTGGCAAGTAAGATATATTGCTTCTTTTTGGTTGATGATATATATAATTCCCTACTCATCGTCCTGCATTTTTACCCTTTTATTGTTCCTTCAATTGTTTTCATATTTATGCTCCTCATATATAGTTTAATACATGTATGTGATTATTATATACATATAATCTCTCTGTTTAAATTATTTAAACTAATTTAACTTCAAGTTATGACAGAGGTAGCTGCTATTTCATACTGTTCATTTGAAATTAGATTTATAAGATGGAAGGAAACTTTGGTCACAAAAGTGCTGTATCTGGACTTGAAACAATTAAAATTCCTAAAACAGAATTGGACTTTCTTGGTTTCCTAGAAGAAAAAATGGGAGCATTTGAAAAGTTAAATTCTAGGAATAATTCAGTGGTGATTAAGTGCCCTAGTGCTGGAATTTTCAGGGTGCATACATTGGCTTTTTTAGTGTTCAGTCATATACTTCAGACAGACACTGCAGACTGTATTCCATGTATGGAAATGAAAGGGTTTTTGAAAGCAAGGGGAAAAGCCTTTAGTTGCAGTCCATAAGTGTACTCTTGAAAAAAGTGATTCATGATTCATGATCATTCTCTAAACTTGCCGTCATAATGAACTAGATGGATTTTACTACTGTTTAAAGCTTACTATGAATTTTGGCCATATTGAAGGCATAGTTTTCAATATCTCAACTCTTTCTTGTTTTGTCCCAGAAGAAAATGGGTAGGTAAAACTTTTTCCAAAGCGGGGAACTGTGTGGGTTTTACTAATAAGAGCAAATAAAATCAATTTTTTTAATGTCTAAAATATTTTATTAAGCTCTATTTTGCTTTATATGTCAGGTGAACTTGCCAGAGCTCATTTTTATGGATACCACTGTTCTGACACTCTCTGCCATAGATAGGGATTCTGAACATAATGGAATGATTCCTACAAAATCCTCTCTTCCTCTGAGGGATTTTCCATAGATCACAAGAATGGTGAGTTTGCATGGTTTTTTATTTCAGCTTTTTAAGTATAAATCAAAGAGTTCTATTGCTTTCTCACCTGTTGCCAGTGATTACTTGAGTTCTGTAAATTTGTGATGACCAAAGTCCGTTGTGTTTTTGCTAAATCTGCCATTATCAGTGGGGAACTATCGCATTAAAGACCAGAGTTCTCAATTTGTCCCTGAACCATACATATTTTTTCTGGTCTAAGTGCAGTATGTGTATTTGATACTGCATCATTGAGGGGAGGTCTTGCCTTCACAGCATTAACCATGATTTCTTAGAATCATGGAATAGTTTAGATGGGATCTTTAATGGTCATCTAGTCCAACCCCCCTGCAGTGAGCAGAGACATCTTCAAACAAGTCAGGTTGCTGAGTGTTCTGTCCAACCTGACCTTGAATGTTTCTGGGGATGGCATCCACCACCTTTGTGGGCAATGTGTTTCACTACCCTCATTGAAAAAATTGTTCCTCGTATCTGATCTGAATTTACCCTCCTTTGGTTGAAAACCATTAACCCTTATCCTATGACAAAAGGCCTTACTAAAATGTCTGTCCCCACCCTTATAAACCCTCTTTGGTGCCAAAATAAGGTCTCCCCATAGCCTTCTCTGGACTGAACTATCTCAGCCTTTTCTTATAGGAGAGGGGCTCCAGTCCTCTGATCAATTTTATGGCTCTCCTCTGGACTTGCTCCAACAGGTCCATATGTTTTCTTTGTTGTGAAATCCAGAGCTGGATGCAGCACTCCAGGTGGGCTCTAACAAGAGCAGAGGGAGTGAATCATGTCCCTCTCTCTGCTGCCCATGCCACTTTTAGTGCAGCCCGGGATACAATTGCCTTTCTGGGCTGTAAATGCACATTGATAGGTCATGTCCAATTTTTCATCTGCTGGTACCCCCAAGTCCTTCTCCACATGGCTGCTCTTGATCCCTTCCTCCCCCACCCTCTATTGATATCAAAAGTTGCCCTGATTCATGTGCAGGACCTTGCACTCATCTTTGTCAAGTTTCATGAGATTCCCATGGACCCACTTCTTGAGCTTGTCCAGGTCTACCTGGATGGCATCCTGTCCCTCAGGCATGTCAACTGCATCACTCAGCTTGGTGTCATCTGCAAATTTGCTGAGGGTGCACTTGATCCTTGATCCCACTGTCTGTGTCACTGAGGAAGGTATTAAACAATACTGGTCTCAGTACAGACCCCTGGGGGATGCTACCTATCACTGACTGTCCATCCAGACATTGGCCCACTACTCTCCAGATGCCAGAGAGTTATTTTGTTGTGTATAGCCATTAGAGCTGGGTCATTTTCAAGTGTGACTGTTTAGAGTCAGCTTTTGGAATCACATCTGCTTGCCTGTGAAGTGTGGACTTTTGTTAATTTTGGTTTATTTTCAGGTTCCCTGTTTGCCAAGGAACCAGTTATGCAGCTGAAAAATATTTCCATTGTTCATCTCCTGATAGAGGCCACAGATGATGGCAGTCCCCCTCTGGGTGCAGTTACCTCTATAGAGGTGCACGTAGAAGATGTAAATAACTGTGCCCCTCGCTTCACAAAGGTTCTGTACAATCTCAATGTGAGTGAGGATGCCTCAGTTGGAGAAGATGTCCTCCTATTCTCAGCCATTGACTGTGATTGGACACACGAAAACATGTTTATTGAATACTCTATTATTGGTAGCAATGCTGAGAATTTATTCTCCGTAGAAACAAGAGTCATGGGGTCAGAAACATCCTACAAACTTGTTGGCAGTCTTATTTTGAGTAGTGCTCTTGACAGGGAAACAGCTGCTTCTTACAAGTTGGTTCTCCTTGCCTCTGATCGTGGAACAGTGCAGCTCAGACTGGGAAACAAAAAAAGCAGGGCATAATCATTGTCATCTAGGATGTTAACAAGAACAACAGCAAAAGCCGTATTTTTCACATCAGTTCCTCCATCTGTGGCTTGGATAACCAAAGTGAATTTCATGGTATCCTCATAATCCAGCATTTTCGTCAAATTTACAGATCCTGTTCTACCCTCCAAGCAAAAATGCCCTCTGTCATTTCTAGAGGTGATAGCATAAGTGATCTCTGCGTTAGTGCCTGCATCATAGTCTTTTGCTGAAACTTCAGTGATGTGACTGCCTATGGAGATGCTTTCTTTGACATGAACATGATACTCTAGGCTGCTAAATACTGGAGGATTATCGTTAACATCCAGCACAGTTATTAGTACTGTAGCAGTTGAATTCAAGGATTTGTATGTTCAGAACTCATTTAAAAAGCTGCAGTCTAACATCAAAATCCTCTTGGTGGCTTTGAAAATTCTTCCATAAATACATACAGCATTTTAAAAACATTGGAAGAAAATGTGGATGCCTAAGCAAAAGAAAAGGGGCCTTATAAAAGGGAAAAAATGAAGGTCTAAAACTTTCTGGTTAAGACTTGCACTTTACATTGCTGCTAGGGCTATTCCTCATAAAACATCAGATGTTTTTCTTCTAAAATGTGTAAAAAGTAATAGAAGAGCATCTGTAAGGAATACCGAGAGACAGCAGGGTAGGCTAGAATTGCAAAATGATTCTGTTTCTTGACATGTATGAGTTACTCGAGCAATGAAGAATACCAAATCCTTTAACTGATGATAGTCACAAAAATCACAATTGCTGCCTTGTTACTATATAAGCGTTTGACTGACCCTAATAAGTCTTGTACTGGATGAAGCATTAGGATCCAAACCATATGCCTGGAAATGCAGATGTCATAGTAAAGGACTGAAGGAATTTATCACGGTTTTCAAAACTTCAAATGAAAATCTCATTAAAATTAGAAAACTTTGATTTCTTGACTATCATGTTTAAAACAAGGGATTTCTACCCTGCAAACTAAACTGTCAGTCACATCTGTGTAACCTTATCCTCTTGAAAATGGTCTTATGTTTGACACTTTTTTTGAAAGTATTTACATAATACTGATCACCTTCCCTAAAACTGCATGTTAATTACCTATGAAAAGCTCTCAGAAAACTCAGGAAATGGAAGGTAAGCTGCTGATTGTAAGAGCTGTTTGGCTGCCAGTAGCTGTTTTATAGAAGTGACATTTCAGAATGGCTGGGACTAGATGGTGCTACTCACTAGCTCAACCTGGGGGCATACCTGGATGTTGCCTGTATCTACCTCCACCATTTTGTTGGAAACTTTCAAATGGGAAACACAAAAGAGTTTCTAAAATGGTGTTACTGGTGCCATAACCAAAAGAAACGAGTAGCAGGTCAAACTTGTTTGCATTGACCTCTGAAAGTTTTGTCTCAAACCGTATCTTGCTGGGTGCAGACTACTTTCCAGCATCTTCCTTTTAACAAACTGTGGAGTTTATTTAATTTCAAAGTTTTTTAAAAATACTGGGTTCTAATCCAACATCCCAGGATTTCTTCCACTGATTTCAGCAAGACTTGAATAAAAAGTGCACCTGGAAGAAATGGCAACATATGTGTTGCTGATGTTCCCGCAAGAGTCAGTGGCAGTGGAGAGCTGGCTTCCCAGTGTGCAGGACTGTAAACCAGCAGAAGGAAGCATTAAGAGAAGAGAAATTGAGAGCCTAAAAGAGAGTCGAACCAGCATGGGGCAGGGGGCTGAGATTTGAAGTGAAGGTTCCTCTGTGCTTCCAGGTATTTGATGCAAGCCTCGTTTTATATGCTTATTTTGGAGCGACTGTCTGGGAAATCTGGGAAGGTCTGTAAGGGAAAGGTCACATACTGTTTCCTTATTCTTCTTTTATGTAAACTACAGTTGGCTGCCTGATTGGCTACTGCTTTTACAGAATGCACAGAATAATTACACCTTCAGACAAGGATTTCTCTACTTGTCTTCTCTACTTGTGTACCTGAGGTCAAGTGCAGGGTAGAATTAATCTTCAAAATTAACCTCATAAGTGTTAGGGTAATCAGGAAGGATTTGGGAATTGTTGTGTGGTTGTTGAGGTTTGGGGATTTATTTGGGTTCTAGGAGATTTTGTGGCATTGTTTTTTGTTTGGGTTTTTTTGAGACATACATGTGTTTTTCAGTTTTAGGCTGAAATCCACAGTCATGTAGCTTTTGAACTTTGAAATCTGTCTTCTTTAACACTAATGGAGAATCCTGTGCCATTGGTTGATCACATACTCAGTGGGTAGAGATTGGTAAATTTTAGCAGCCTGCTCTTTTCTCAGGCAATAGAATTGCAGTAAACTGTATTTAATTTTGTTGCCGACTGTCTCGAACTCTAGGTTTGATCACTGATATGTTTGAACTCCCCACTTTTCCTTCAGATCTTTTCCATATATAGTTAAAATATTTCACTGTTCACCATTTTCATCCCTCACATACTTCTTTTAACTTAGTTTTAATAACTGAAAATTGGGCATTCTGATCCCTCAGCACTTAAGGTGTGGAAACAAGTTGTGAATATTTCCTGTTAAAAGAATGTAATGTGTTATATTATTATAATTAGAGATAAGATAGGGTTTAGTAACACAATCCTCCTCTTACCAACAGTTTTTGTGAGGGGTTTAATGAGGTCTTCTGTGATTTACAGAGTTAAGTAGTGACGTTTATAGCACAGACAACAAGCAATGAGGAAATTTGATTACTGCAACTAGTGCAAAGGTGAAATGATGAAGCAAAATAGGTGAAGACATCTTGATAACTGAATTTTAAAACATGACAGTGAGTAAAAGCCCCATCCAGTTCACTCACATGCTTGAGACCTTGACTCCTTAGGAGGATCTTGTGTCAATCAGTACTGCAAGGTAGTACTTTGGAGAGTGCAAGCCTGTTGGTCCTTTGTTACAGTTATTTTGTTTTGTAGCAATGATAATTCTCATATGTATGAACAAAAGTTCCTGATACGGTATCCCATGGCAGAATTAGTGATGCCTTATTATCATGGCCAGAGGTCCATTGGTCTGACCCAGAATGCCGCTACCTTCCTAGAGGGAGGTCTTTCTAGAGACAGCCGTCTAGGAGGTTCACCGCAGTTCACCGGCAGTTCCTTGGCCACTGGGTAATCTCAGCAAGGGGGCGGGGGGCAGCCTGTGGCTGCAAGCAATAGGTCTTATCAGTGGATTTCAGATCTGTGGTTTCAGCTCTGCCTTGCAAGGTTATCCCAGGACGACTCAGGGAAAGAGAGACAGAAGCACCATATATCAGTTCCACAGAGGTAGCCTTTATTGTCAGCAGCTCTGTGAAGGGGGCCAGGGACAATGGGTCCCTCGGTGAACTGGGCAGAGGCTGGGGTTTTTGTAGGGGAAAGCAAGGGTGGTACCAAGGGGGGGAAAGACCAATGGGTTACAAAGAATCAATGTGGGCACCAAAGCCTGGTGGGATAGCTGAAGCCCTTGGGATAGCTCACCATGGCAAGGGAGGATGTGCCCACCTAAGGTCCATCTCTCCAGGGGAGGGCTGAGGTAAGCTTATTGGCCTCTACAGCCCATTGAAGGGACATCCCTCCACAGCAGAGCTGTGGCAAGCTAATCAGCCTCCACACGTAACGGCAATGGTGGGGACTGGAACAACACTATCTAACCCATCACTCACTGAGCTTCTTAGTTTACAAAAATCCTGCCTAAAATAAATAATAAAAAGACAGATTTGGGGGTATTCTTCCTAAGAGAGTAATTAACTATTAATCTGGGAAGAATCTTTCTAGTGACTGCTGATCACATTCTTTTGAAGTGCAGATATACATATTTGTTTACTTGGTGACTCTCCTCAGCAGAGATGTTGTGAGTCTCAGCAATAGAGAGATGTAGGTTTATGATACAGAAGATGGGATAAACTGGAGTTGAAATGAAGAGCAAAGATGTATAAGATACATAAGAGTATATACAACAGAGTAATCCTCTGTTAGTGAGGATTCCCTGTTAAAAAGAACTGAGTACTTGACAGCTCAGCTGTTTCAGAAAATAATGTTGCACTGCCTGCCAGGGATAGAATTACATGTTAAAGATTGACACAGAAATAATCTCTGAGAAACAAAAAAGCTTCTTTGCTGATCTACAATCTCATGACAAAAGAAACTATCTGCTGGAGTCTGTCAAGGATAGTGATGAAAAGTTGGGGCTTCAGGACCTTGTAGTCTAGATGACTGTTCTGGTTCTAGCCAGGACAAGGTTAACTTTGGCAGCAGCCAGAAGGGGCCACAGCCTATTCTGTACCACATGATGTCATTGCTGCGGGCAGGGAAAGGGAACTCTCCTCTGGGGAACAGGAGTTCCTTCCATGTAACCTTGACTGGTGCTGGGTTGGAGACAAACAACATGACACTCCGTGTTTCATGTGACAAAGACTAAGAACTTCATTCTTTTGACCTCTCCTTAAATAGAGAGTTTGAATTTCCCGGGCACACATATGTGATTGGGTATGGTCTCAGTCACTCATTTCCTTGGCCAATGATACATCTGCACTTAGGGTCCAATAGATTGGCTGGGATTCTCTGTATTTGTTCAAATCTATCTTATTACTCACTCAGGTGCATGCCTGCTTACAGATTGGTTGGGTTTCAGACTTCAGCTTTTAAACCAGCTGCAATATGCAATGTGACACTTCCATTTGCAGGGAGCAATCCATTATTGTCTACTGTTGGGTGGTTTTTTTTTCTATGTGAGTAGTTTCTTTTCTTATACCCTCTGTTGTTAGGATTGTTACTGTTCATTTTCTTGTCTTATTGCTCTTTCCAGTAAATTGTTCTTATCTCAACCTGTGATTTTTGCCTTTAGTTCCTCCAGTTCTCCTCTCCATCCCAATACAGGCGTGATGGTGGAGAGGAGGAGCAAGCAGCAGTGTGAGAGAGCTAAATTGGAGAACACCATTCCTAAACCATGACAATGACCTTCAGGAGAGTTTTGCTGGTCAGACAAGAGGGGAAAGAAATTGGGGAAGACAGTGTGGAGAAGGTCAGGGAAGACACATGATTTCTCAAGGCTGGTTGGATTATATGGAACAGAAAAATCAGGTGAGGAGGTGAGATGAGTTTGAATTGTAACTATTCAATTTTTTTAAAACGCATGCTGTCCAGGTAGAGCAAGTTTTGGTTAGTCACAGAGCCTGCTGTAGCCTCTAAGGTTGGCTTAGGCACAGATATATTTGTACACATAGGATTTTCTGTAACCTTACTGCTGGGGTGTAATAATATATATATGGCTGGCAAACAGATACCGCTAATTATATAGAGCTAACACACTTATTCACAGAGTTATTGATAAATAGTGATCTGTATTCGTTTTTATTTTCATATAAAATTAGCATGCTATAGAAAACTTTACTGGAGAAAACAAGCTTGTATCTGCAACCAAAAGTTACTTTTGTTAAAATAAAAAATAAAAAGCCTGTTCCAAAGAAAGGAAGAAATAGGTCTGTAACTAAGAATTATGTCTACATGACATTATCTATCCAGCCAAGAGAACCAAACAAGTTCTGAATGGTCTGATTTGAATATCTGAAGCTGTACTGCCACATTCTTTGCTCCAGCTAACAGACTCAAAATTCACTAACTCAAGTGGAACATCACACTGACACAGCTACGCTACCCAAGAAGGCTTTGATTGTATTCCCTATTGTGTCGCATAAGCTAAATTCTAGGATTACTGACTTCAAAGAACAATCTCATAAATATAGAGGTGAAGGCACTGGGACACAGCAGTCTAAATGCCGGAGAGATTTAGAATTGTATCAAGCCAAAGGTGTGGACATTAGCTGGAACTGTCTGGATAGCAAAGATTATTCAGGGCAAAAAAACCCCACAGGGTATGGACTGTCCGGTAAGAAGTGTTTATGTTTAAAAGAGGACAAAGTGTAATGATTGCAAAAAGTCAGTGAATAGACGTAAGAATATTACTGCAAACTGCCTAGGTTTTTTGCTCATAAAAAGAAAGAAAAGAAGTAGGAACCATGAAAATTGAGGTAGAGGTTAAAAATAATCTCTTCTAGATAAAGGGAAGGCATTTTTAACCTAAATTTGCAGTAAAGCTACTGATAATGATGATCATGCAACTAATGACAGGACAAAGGTAATAGTAAGGGCAGGGAAGGAAAAGAGACTACACCTAAGGTGAAGACAATGTGCTCAAACATAGGGGAAATAATAATCCTTGTCCTACGGCTGGAAAGGAGTATGTGGGTGCAGTGTTAGCTTGCCCAACAGCATGGTATGGTATGGCATAAAACGGTGTGGCTTTTTATTACATTCGGAGACGTTGTTGGAGACGGGCACGACAAAAACATATGCTGAGATCATGCAACAAACAGCCTAGTTTATTGTTGAAAGCTCCTTTTTATGGGTTCAAAATTCCCGCGCCTGAGCACATGATTATTTAAGATTTCTGCACTGCCTACCTCTCTGGCTAATGATATGTCTGCATTTAGGATAGAATGGGATTGGCAGAGGTCTCCTGTTTGGGTTTGAATATAATCTATTGTTGCTTTACCTGGGGACTTGTTTACTTCTGTAATGAACTAGGCTAGCTGAATTGGGTTTTCTGTTATGGCCAGATTTATCTGTTCAGCTACAGACCAGCTGTGCTGTGACAATTTCTCTTTTTTGTTTTAGTAAGTGTGAACTGTTCTTTTGTTATCTTCTTGCAAGAGCTATTTGCAGACAGGATGACAAAGACAGTATGAGCTTAGTTTGAAATAAGGCTTTTTACTCAACTTGATAAACTTTGTCCCTCCCCCGCAGCCGATGATTAATCTTACGTATCACTGGAATTGCAGTACTCAAGTCTAGGAGCTGTCAGGCGGGATATAATCTTTCAGGCTAGGATGTCACAGGTTAATAGTTTACAATTTATAAGTTACAACTTAGCACTACAAATAAGAAACTATGCAACTTTTAGAGCTATTAGAAAACTAACTAGCAGGAGAAACAATTTGTAAAAAAGTAAAATCTTTAAAATAAATTCTTACTTCAAGAGTCTCAGATGTCTATGAGGTAGGTGCACAAGCTGTTTTTTAGTAACTGTTTCGTACACAGCTCTACGACATCTGCTGAGGGGACAACAAGAGGGTGCTGCTTGTGGTCCCAGGCAGGAGACAGAGCAGGGCAGACACACTTGGCAGGTATCTACTGCGTTCTAGTGTCTGTGTAAAGACAAGCATATCTACAAGCATGTCTTTAGGTAATAAGATCACAAGGACCTCCCTATTTATTCGTGATAAGGTTTCACACCATTACTTTGGGTTTGGGTGACTGGGCATCACTGGATGATTGTAATGATAAAAAGTGATTTAAAATGACTGGATTCTGGGAGTTTTCTAATACTGTTAAATGGTTTAGAGTATAGCTAGCCTTAGCTACTCTGCTCTGTGGGGTCTTATGACACATTTCCCCCTGTTTTTTGAGAATATATTTTAAAGTGTCACGTGCGTGGTCTGTGATGGTTTGTCTTGTTGCTGAGTGGGGAATACTGGTGTGGTGTGACACACTTTGGAGCTGTAGGAATTGTCTCATATTTTGTGAAATATATGCAGGGCTATTGTTTGTTTTGATGGTATGGGGAATACCTAAAGTAGCAAAGGCTGATCGCCAATATGTGTATCCCAACTTCTGTCTCCTGTATTTACTGAAGCCCATATGGCTGATTAAAAGGTATCAAATGATACATGCACATATTTTAGACGGCTAAATTCAGGGATATGTGCGATATCAGTCTGCCAGATTTGAAAAGCATGTAGACTACGAGGGTTTACCCCCATCTGCAGTGGTGCAGTGTGGCCTTGGTAGTCAGCACAGGTGTTAACTATATTGTGAGCCTCTGTGTTTGACAGCTGGAATTGCTGATGTAAGGCTCTAACAGCTTGATGAAAAACGTTGTGTGATGCTTTTGCTTGTGCCAGCATGTCTGGTTGTGGTGCTGCCCAAGCAAGGCTAGCTAGCTAGTCTGCTTGAGCGTTGCCCTTTGCAATGAAACCTGGTAAATTTGTGTGACTTCTGATGTGTAAGATGTAATAAGGGCAAGCTCTGGCTTCGGTAGTATGGCACAGAGGTTTTTAGTAAGTCAAATAGTGGTGCATTGTTACTTTTTCTTAATAGTGCTTGGTCTAATCTCTGAGTAATATCAGCTACATAGGCTGAGTTAGTCACAAGATTTAGAGGAATATGGGGAAAATATTGGAACTCCATAGCTATAGCATGTAGCTCTACTAACTGAGGTGATCTTTTCTCACAACCTTCTGACGTTTGCCATCCATCTTCCTTTTTTTTATGTTACAATGGCTTTTCTTGTTTTTCCAGAACCATTGGTAAATACTGTAACACCCTTTAGGGATGCACAGCTATTCAGAGGTTGTAGAGACAGTGCAGTTTCTTTACTTAACTGCTGTAATTTATGGCTTGATAGGTGGCAAGTAACTTGCCCTGACAAATTTTGCCAGGCGCTTTGTAAAGCTGTGCTGTTGGCAAAGCACCATTCAAGGTGTTCTTGTGTCACAGGTATAATAATTTTTGAAGGATCTCTAGCATTTAATTGTAAACACATCTGGCGGCATTTGATAATTAATTGTGCAATCAGTTCAAAGATGGTAGGTGCTATCTTTTTAGGTTGATGAGGTAGAAACATCTCTTCTAGAATGTACAAAGGGTTGGGCTAGTGAGTATCTCACTGTCCAATAATACTGGTAGGGTGAAAATTAATAATGAGAATAAATATAGTGATATACACCTCTGGCCATATCTGGTGCACTTGTCTGTTTGTGATAGCCTGCTCAACTTTTTTGATAGCGGCTTTTGCTTCTGGGGTTAATTTTCTGGGGGAAGTTAACTCAGGATTGTGGTTTCGGACCTAGAGAGAGGAAAAAAAAGCAACAACACACATGGACCTTTTTAGGGAAAAAAGGCCTATTTTATTGAGCGGAGAGCTTGTATTTAAAGCATGTTATGAGAGACTAGAACAGGACAGTAGCTTATTGGCTAATTGGGATAAACCACCAAGAGACCAGGCCTCAGGATGTATCCCATGGGAAAACAACAGGTGTTAATCTTTATTATGACTAGCACTCTGTTTTTCACCAGATTCTAAGTTGTTTTTGACCATTTATCACCTTGGGAAATTTCCTTTCTGTCTGCAGCTAACATCAGCTTCTCAGCCTGGGAAGCAAGAAGGATTCAGGCTTGAGAGAAAAGATTCTCGAGCTGTAATTTTGCAGCTCCCTAGGTGTCTCTGTCCACACAGGATCACTTTTTAGGAGCCTAAATAAGAGTGCTAATAGTAAATTGGTTAATCCTAGATGGGGTCTCATGTAGTTGATGGAACCCAATCGTTTTTGTGCATCATCTAGAGTTGGAATTTTGGTTGAAAGTGGAATCGTTTGTGGCTGTATAGTTTGATCCATTATTTTGAGTCTTAGGTATTTCTATGGTGGTTGCTGTTGCACTTTTTCTGGTGCTACCTGCATCCCAAATGTTTTTAATGCTTGTAACAGGCTTGGCTGAATCTGTGAAAGCCCTTTTTGGTTGGGGTTGCTATTAAAATATCGTCCATGTAGTGGTAACAGTACACCCCCAGAAATTGTTCTCTCACAGATGACAGTGCCTGTGCAATGTACCACTGACAAATTGTGGAGCTGTTTTTTGTGCCTTGTGGTAAAACTCTCTATTGATAATGCTCCACTGGCGCTGCATCATTAATGGAGGGTACTGTGAAAGCAAAGTTTGGGGTATCATTTGGGTGTAATGGAATAGTGAAAAAACAGTTTTTTGAGTCTACAATTAGAATGTCCCAGGTAGCATGTATTATGGTAGGAGATGGCATACCAGGTTGCAAAGCACTCATGCTTCCCATTACAGCATTGACTTTTCTCAAGTTTTGGAGTAATGTCCATTTACAAGACTTCTTTTTTATAACAAATACTGGGGTGTTGAAGGGCTCATAGATGGTTCTATGTGCCCCTGAGCTAGTTGTTTTTGTACTAGGGATTTTAGGGCATCCAGTTTCCCTTTCTCTAGGGACTACTGTGGTACCTGCACAGGCGGAGTAGTGAAGCCATTTTAAAGCTAATGTGGGACACTTCACGTCCTCTAATACAGTGGTCCCTGTTAAAAATCTGTCCCTATCCAGATGCCCCATGCTGATAGTACATCTCTCCCCCACAGATTAGGTGGTGCAGCAGTGATATATGACCTAATTACAGCTGTTTGACCTTTCAGATTTTTAACCAACACAGATTTGCTACTTAAGCAGCTCCATGTGGTCTTTTGGAGGTCAGCAACAGCAGATCCCGCAGGCATGGTGGGCTAGGATGTAGGCCAAGTGTTGGCAGAGATGATAGTGACATCTGCCCCTGTGTCAATTATCCTACTGACCTTTATCTGTGAAGGCTATGCCTGAGGCATCGTAACAGTACAAACCATATTAGATCTTTGGTCACTTACGACCTGAGTCCAGTACATCTGGGGCTCTTTTGTTGATCGGAAGCTTCAGTCTCCTTGCTCTCTAGAATCTCTTTTGGGAACAGAAGATTTAAAAAGAATGAGTTGAGCAATTCGGGTTTTTGAAGGGATAGCTGCATTAGGAGACATGGTTGGAGACAGGCATGACAAAAACACAAGCGGGGATCATGCGACAAACAGCCTAGTCATTGTTGAGAGCTCTTTTTTTATAGGGGGTTCAAAATTCCCATGCCTGAGCACATGATTGGTTAAGATTTCCGCACTGCCCAGCTCTCTGGCTAATGGTATGTCTGCATTTAGGATAGAATGGGATTGGCAGAGGTCTCCTGTTTGGGTTTGAGTCTAACCAATCATTGCTTTACCCAATAACTTGTTTACTTCTATAATGAACTAGGCTAGCTGAATTGGGTTTTCTGTTACGGCTAGATTTATCTGCTCAGCTACAGACCAGCTGTGCTGTGACAGCTTTTAACCAAGAAAAGTACCATTCCACTGGAAGACTCCCCAGCAAAGAAGGGGAAAACACAAGGATTCACCCAGCCCTCCAACAGTTACCTCCACTGGAATGGAATCAGCTTTGGAGAAAAATCAGGATGCACAGATGCAATAGTATTTTGCATGAATTTTAGGGTAGGTCATGTGCCAAAACACTTCACTCTTTGAGAAGATAGCTCAATGCATAAATTCAATGGAATTAATGTATTTGAGTCTCAGAAAGGCATTTGACACAGTGCCAAGTAGAGTTAGTTCTAGAACTGCAACATTATGCATTTATTGCAGAGTATATTGGCAGGGAAAAATAGAGTTGGAGCGAGGTCATTGGTAGAGACAGATAGATTTTTCTGGACTGCTTAATATTTTCCAATAGAGCCTCTGACAGAAACAAGCCTGATTGAAACATAGCTTGGTCAGTTTAAAAAAGGGAATTTGGATTAATTTCAGATGTGAATTGGCCAATTCATCCACCAGCTACTGAACTGTATAGTATTTTTCTGCTTTAGGTTAAGGAGCACTTGATATGATTGCTCATTGTAACTGTATTTTAATATCTTTAACTTTTTCTACTGTCACGCTATACATCATTTTCTCTAGTCTTGAGAAATTTTTGTGGCTGTCATCAGAACCTACTTTTTCAACACCTTGAAATACGTTTAATTCAGTTGTTATTTTAATATTCCTAAACACCAAAAATAATTGCAACTTAACATTTGTAGACCTGAAGTATTTGCAGCCAATTTTTATTTGATTGTTGTATGCAAAGTACCCTTCTGCCTCAGTCATATTCATCCTGTTATGTGTTCTCTGGCCTTGTAACATCACCATTCCTTCACTCACTAATGGATTGGACAATGCTTATTATCTGTAAATAATGTTGGAAGTTCTTCATGTTCCTTCAAAAGAACAAACCAAAAAGAAGTATTGAACATTTCCGAATTAACAGTGCTTCACAGACACTTTTATTTGACGAAAGAATTTACCTTTATTGCTCTGCAGAGAAAGTAAATACTATAATTTGAAACGGTTGCATAAAACATGAATGCAAGTACAAAAGAGAATATGTGTATTGGCATGGGCTTCAGTACTCTTCAGGGTACCATAACTCACAGAGCTCTGTTTAATCCATTAGGCTATCTAGAACTGCCGTTTCTTGATTACAGTTTGTGACCAATTGATTTTTTTTTTTTCAAAATTTGCCCAGAGATTCAAATATTTAGAGATATTTTGTTTGAATTCTCATCAAGGTATTTTGAAATGTAATGGAGATGTTCACATTTAATAAATAATGGATGAAAATTCAAAGGCAGGCACATTTTACTTAAGCTTCCAGTTTCACAAATCTACCTCTTTTTCTTATTTTTCTGTTTCCTTGCCTCTGTTTCTCCTCACCCCCCCAATATCTCTTCCTGCCAAAAATTATTTTGAGACTTGAACTCATACTGGAGAGCTGTAATTAGATTGCTGAAAGCATATTTCACTTAAATATTGCATTACTGAATCATCTCACTCCATTTTAGAGATGTGAAAGTACGGAAGATATGTGTTTGGGATAGATATAAAAGTTGTAACATTTCTGGATTGTGGTCTGAGAATGTTTTGTCATGTGCATTTGGAAAGATTCAGTATCTATGAGTGAAGATACTGTGAGTGAGTTATATAAGTCATCTCCAAGAAGCCATGCATTTGACATCACAGCACAGGCTCTGTAGATGCCTGATATTTTACAACAGCTTGTTCATAAAATATTTTAGTAAGTTTTATTGTTTCTATTTTTGTCTCTGCCTGTAAATCCAAGCTCCATTAATACTACAATTCCAGCTATAAAGAATTCTGTGAGAGTAAGGGAACTTATAAATAATGCATTTAGAAACCTCTAAAAAGGAGCCTCAGAACTTTTGGCACTTGTTAAAGCAGAATATCTCAAGATCAGTGACACATAATTTTTTTAAACCATAGACAGTTAGGTAGGAAGAACTTCCTGTTTCATTTAATTAAACTAAATATTTTGTTTGTAGCCTAGGCAGGTCATTAGGTTTATCAGGGGTTTTTATTCTGACCAGGTGTCTGCTAAAAAAGGCAGGAGCCTCTCATGAAATGAACAATGTAAACCCCCTCCCTCCAAATTATTATAATTTTGAAATTAAGGATCTCTCAGGCAAAAGTATGGGAATAGGAATAACAGTTTTTTACTGGGAAAATTAAAATAAAAATACAGTAATACAAAAAACCAAAACTGACAGAGCCAGAATACAACCTGACACCCCATCATTCAGGGTGTTGGTAGCAGTCTGATTAAATGGTGGCTACAGTCCTCCTAAAGTGACAGATGTCGTTCAGCTGAAGCAGTGGTCCTGTAGAAGGGTGCAGTTTTCCTCCAAAGGTCTAGTGATGATATAAAAGGGTCTGGTTTTCCTCTGGAATCCAGTGGAAAAAGGCTGCTCTGATGTTCCAAATCTCAGATTTTATCTAGGTAGGATGCTTGATTCCTCTCCCTGGGTGGAGCATCTCCCAATGGGATGATGTAATTTTATCAGTCATACAGTAGGACTCAATGGTCCATTAGCAGAAGATACTTCCCTGGAGGAAGGATGGGTTGTGGAAAAGATAAAGAACAATGCCTCACCTGGTTTTAACAGATGGACTATTAACAGAGGATATCCCCCTCCAGAGACAAGGATCACTGTCCCACCTGGTTTCAACAGAGGGTGATGGAATACATGCTTTTGGTTACGTCCTGCATTGCAACCCAAGACAGCAGGCTAATTCCATTGATAAGATTCATATTTTGGGGGAAGAGGAGTCAACCTGGAGAGAGCATCAGTCTGCTCATAGAACTGGTGTCTGAAATATGAAACTACCACAGCTGGATCCCAAGTTCCTATCTGCAGATACTCTACAAAGCATCATCTGTAGCTCAAATGCTGGATTACTCACCGGTTTTATGTATTACAGCCTATAATTGTATAATTTTATGTGGAAATCTTGGAGGAAATACCCCAAATTCAACACTAGCACCTCCTCCCCAGGAATGTTACCAGCAGGCTTTGTTGTCGTTTTAAATGGATTGCTGGTAGTTTAATTAGTTCTTTTTTCCTAAGGATGTTCCTCCTGGTCAGAGTGCTCAATTCAACCACAATACGATGTCCTTCCTCAAATGGACTTCAAGCCAGGAGCCCATTTCTATCAGGGGATACAGGAGAGAGAAGTCCCACTGCCTTTTTTTCCCTCTAATGTCTTTTCCTCTTGACATCAGACACAAGGTTTCCCTCTTTTCAGGACCTGCAAGTATAAGACTGTAACTCAGCCATTTGGGAACGTTTTCTTTGAATCCAATTCTTCCCCAGGGCATCAGTGGGAATTCTCACCCAGGACAGATCTTCTTAGATATGTGGAAAAGTGCTCACAGCATGAAAAATTACATCATTTTATGCTTCCTTCTGCATTAAATCTAATACTGTATGAATTTTACAAAACTCACTACTCAGAAACCAAATTTAAGAGTCAGAAACAACTTTAATGAATAGGCTGTAAAAGATGTAGAGACCCAATAAGGTAAGAGATAGTTTTTCTGTCAGAGCAGATATTGCCAATGGTTGAAAGGTATATGGAACCATGTGCTTAAAGCCTAACATTTTTATCTAGAAGATGTAGCTCAATGTAGCTTCAAGAATTTCAAGAATTCCAGGCTGGCTTTCACCAAAGGAAAAACAAGCCTTTGACTTCTTTTGTCTCCTCTTTCTTTTATTGTAGACATTCTAAATGCTTTTCTTACTTTTTTCATCTTGTGTAGTTTTGAAGCATTTGGAATTCAAACAAACCTGGTGATCTTAAAGGGGAAATCTGGAGACTGAATAAACAGATAAAAAAGGAGGTGAACTGAACACTCTCCCAAATTCCGCGGTTGTTAGATGGCTTGGCACAAGTATCAGGTTTCTTTTTTTGGTGAAGTCTCTGAATTGCAGCTCAGATGTTTAAAGCCAGGTCCTGCAATTTATATGTTTGGAATGTGCTTTGTTCTCTGGTGGGTTTCTGAGGTAATCCACTCACTGCTAGGAAGGACTTTAAAGTTACGATCCGGTGTCCTAGGGTGACGTTATGG
>VWZS01003656.1:0-49643 GCA_013397075.1 Rhabdornis inornatus
GACGGAGTGGCGGTGCGGGCTACCCGCGGCGGGTCGGGTTGGTGTGGCTGTCCCCGGGTTCTCCTTTACGGGGAACTTTGTGTTGTGCGCGGTCTCCGTCTCGGTGGGTGCCGGGGCACAGGCAGGGTCGGGTCCCTGGGACGGGGCACTGCGCCCACCAAAGGTCCTGCAGGGCTTTGGCCATCCCTGTCCCTGCAGCCCGGGCGGGAGAGCGGCCGCAGCCCCTCGGGGGCTCGGCGGGACCGAGCCGAGTGAACGGAGACCTCTCGGCCATCGCCCTTTGCTGGGGACACAGCCCGGGGTGTCCCGGGGCCAGCGCTGACCTCGGACATGTACAGTCCGTGCAAAACGCATCATTGAGCCTCGCTGCGTGTGCAGTGTTACGCGGCATGCGTTTAAAACTTCCTTCTTTCTTCTGAGATACAGAGCACAGAGAGGAGGAGTGAAGCTTTCAGTAGAGCTGCTCTTCATGTGTGTAGGCATGTTTCTGGAGGTGGCCAGCAGGTATTTGTAGCTCAAACCAGAGTGAGCTAGGAACTATGATACTGGAAGTCAGTGGGCTGTAAAACCGATGTGCAGAACACGAGCCTTACTGGCCTTAGCATCTTCAGCTTGGCAGTCCCCTACTGAAACAGTTCTCTTGGAAACTGCCATGCTAAAATCCTTCAGGAAAATAGGACATGTTGCTATTGGCATCTCATACGTGGTCAGGCAAGATGAGCAGTGTCTCTAAGCAAACATTACTATGTTTTTAGTAAGTGCTGTAGGCCTCGCCCATACCCAGTGTGTCTCCTTCAGGCACAAGTGTTTGCCATGAGCTGCCAGGCAAGGACCTGAGCTGCCATGAAAGCAGCACTTGGACAGGAGAGCCACTACCGTGCAGCATATTGTGTTGTGTGAGGTTTTTTAGTTTGGTTTGGTAATGATGGTAATGCTCTTCTGACTAAAGTGATTCTGGCTACCTTCATAGGCATCTGCTTCTAAAATCAGATTTTCCTTAGTGTAAGTGAAAGGACGTCTCTCAGTCCTCAAACAATAGAGCATATAAATTAGGAATAAAAACTTCAAGCCTTCTCTTCAACTTTGTTTTCAGCACAATAGATGCTTCATGCTGCTCTCACATGGGAACTGCACATATTAAGTGTGATTGGTACAGATGTAGAGAGGTGAATTGATTTCCCAAATTCAGAGAACCAGTGTGAGAACTGGGACCTACCGTGAGGGTTTCTTGGCTCCCAGCTGTAGATGACACTATTTTTGCTTGCATGACTTGTGTGTACAGGACTCGGTGATCTATCTGTGTTCACACCAGTAGCATCTGCAAGGAAGAAGCAACCTGTGCACACCAAAGGCACTGAGCTTGTTTATCAAGAGCTCAGGTGGTGGCCCCTCACCTTACTGTCTTCCTATTTTTGTTGCTTGGAGCATGACTATAAACTAAGAACACTTGCTTTTCTTTTTTTTTTATTTTAGCGCTACTTTCTCCCCCTCAAGTCAGACTAAATAGCCCTGGTCAGGGACTGAGGAATTTGGTTTTCCTGAGTGATTGTATGGGCCATCTGATGACTAGGGCAGCCGAAAAAGCTGTATGTCCTGCTCCCCTTTTAGTATTTTGTGGTGCTATCCATGGGAATAAGGGCTCTTGTGTGTCTCTGCATGATGTCTCAGAGGGATGCTAATGCTTGTGATTCTTCTTGCATGGCAATGACTAACACAGGAAAGGAATATGATCCAGAGAAACCTAACACTGGTGTTTCACAAGCTGATCTCACTAATTTCTGAGTTTGTTTTTTAAGTAAAACTGTATGGTTTTCCAAAGGACAATTTTAGTATGGCTTTTTCAACTGTCTATCTGTTGAGTGTGGTTTCAGTATCTTGGGGATTGCCTGCAAATGAATTAACACAGTATAGGAACTCCATGAAGAGCCTGCATGAGTCTCCCTGCTGTCCTGTGCTGTCCTGACCTGATGGCTCTGCTCTGTGGAATTGCAATCCATAGCAATGGTGCAATGGAAAAGGAAGCTGAAAAAAGCTTCTGGCTTGTTCCTTTAGATCCCCTTTAAAATGGACTGTTGGGTGGGCCAGCTCTTTCTCTCCCAAGTGTTATTACAATCCGTTTATACTGGGGAAAAAGCAGGTTTGCTGCCAGGCAGCATATTTTCCATCAGCACTTGTAATTGTTGGGTGGCGGAGAGAGGTAGAGACTCTGGTTTCCAGGCTGGAGGGAGACAGCGTGGCCAGGGTGTGCACTGGGCAGCATTGTCATGTGCCCAGCCATGAATTCCAGGTTTTGCAGGGATGTGGGCTCAGCTGTGTAAGCAAAACCTTCTGCCTGCTCACTTCTTGGAGCGGGCAGGGAGGCAGGTAGCCAACCTTCAAGCAGTTTGAGGGATGGAGAGCTGGCCTGGGGTGTAGCTGCAGCAGGACTCTTTTTTTAGCTTGTTTATACTTACACACACACACGTGGGCCATGCAAAGTTGGCTGAGCCAACCTTGACCAGCAGCAAAACAAACAGGTTTTACTGCCATGACCTGAAGGCCAGATCAGCTGCTGAGCTTCGCTGGAGCAGGGACAGCTTTCATTTCTGTCAAGGAGAGGAGGCTTTCATATAGGGCTGACTCAAAACAAACGTTGTGCTGGTTTGTTCAGACTTCCTCATGGAAGCAGTGTTAAGAAGGCTTATTCAAGACAAAGAGGTGCTGCCAGGTAGCCAGCATGGCTTCGCTGAGGGCAAATCATGCCTGACCAATCTGATGGCCTTCTGTGATGGAGGGAGTACAATGTGTGGCAAGGGAAGACAGACTGATGTAATTCACCCAGACTTCTGTAAGACCTTTGACATGATTCCATATGATATCCTCATCTCCAAATTGGAGAGAAATTAATTGGAAGGGTTGACTGTTCAGTGGATAAGGATTTGGCTGGATGGGCGCATCCAGAGAGTTATGGCCATTGGCTCTCTGTCCAGGTGAGAGTCAGTGGTGTCTCTCAGGGACTGGTGCTCTTTAATACCTGTGTCAGTGGCACAGTGAGATCGAGTGCACCCTCAGCAGCTTTGCAGGTGACACGCAGCTGAGTGGTGCTGTTGGCACAACAGAGGGAAGGGATGGCATCCAGGGAGAGCTGGACAGGCTTGAGAGGTGGGCCCACAATTCAACAAGGCCAAGCGCAAGATGCTGCACCTGGTTTGGGACAACCCCAGCTATGAGAACAGACTGGGAGAACTCATTGAGAGCAACCCTGTAGAGAATGACTTGGGGTCTCTGAATGAAAGACTGGATCAACACAGCAATGTGTGCCTGTAGCCCAGAAAGCCAAACATGTCCTGGGCTGCATCCAAAGCAGCACAGCCAGCAGGTCAAGGGAGAGGATTCTGCCCCTCTACTCCACTGTGCTGAGACTCCACAGTGCTGCATCCATCATCCATCCGCACAAGAAGGACACAGAACTCTTGGAGCAGGTACAAAGGAGGCCACAAAGATGATCAGAAAACAGGCTGAGAGAATTGTTCAGCCTGGAGATTCTGGAGAGTAGTCATTGTGGCCTTCCAGTACCCATAAGACTCTGTCAAGGTCTCTCCAACATCTATAAACATTAGTTGAGGGAGACCCTAACTTAAACTCTCTCTTTTGAGATTTAAAAATTATTTTAACAAGTGAATTTTATGTCCCATAGCAGCAGTTCCTGCCCAGCATTTAATAGCTCCTTTCCTTTCCAGGCAGACACACCTGCTATACCTCACTGGCCCTGAGCCACCATGAGACCAGACACTGCAGGCCCTGAGGGTTTACAAATATCACCTGGGATATTACAGTGCAGATCCAGACCCTTGGGGCTTGGGGTGTCTTTCTCCTGTATTCAGCAGTCTGAACAGCAGTTCAGTGCTGCTGCTGCTGTGTTGTGGCACACTGGTTGAGCAGGGGCACCAGCAGCCCTGCAAGATGGGAGGGCTGGGCAGAACCCATTTCCCCACTTTGGCCTCAGAGTGGAAGATGGAAACAGAAGTGAAACTCTACACATAGTCTGGTCAAAGCAGGTATGTGGGAGGAGGGAGGTGAATTGAAGGAGGTCAAGAGAGCAAGCATGTGTCAACCTAATGCTGAGTCCTTAAAAGGGGCTTAAAGCTCAGCTCAGCCCAGACTGATTGTTTCATCAGGCTTTGGATGAAATGGTGGGAAGGTTGAAATGGTGGTAGCTAGAAATGGGGGTGGTGCTTTCCTCCTCCCCAGCCAATCTGTGTGCAGCTGGGGAGGAGGAAAGTCTCTGTTGTCTGCCTGCAACCAGCTTGTTGGGTCTTCTCCTTCTGGTTGGGGGCCTTTGCTTCCTGTTGCATATAAAATTTCTTCACTTCTCTATCCTAAAATATTGTAGTTTATCTTTTGCGGTTCTGTGTTTCACATCTTCCTGTGCTCTTACACTTGCTTCCTGCCTCTTCTGTGTTTTCTGTTTCTCCCATTAGTTCTGTAAACCCAACTCCACAAGCAAGTATTTCTACTTTACAAGCTGCTTACAGCTTTTTCTAGACAAACCAATCCCAGACAAAACTGTCCCAGCCCTTGCACTTATGCAGCTGCTCATTTGACCCTAATCCACTTTAAAAGGAGAGTGCTGCTGGGTGAGGATGGAGTCAGAGGAGGGAGGTCCTTGCTTGTTGACACATCTGCAAGGCTGAGAGACCCGTGGTGTGATTTACACGCTTTCCCATGGGAGAAGTAGTGTTTTAACTCTTCCCTGATCACTTCAAACTGATTATTTCTGTTCTCTTGAGCTTTTATGATCATTTTATTAGGTAAGGGGGTGAGTTAATCTCTCTTTTAATCAATCTGTGATTTAGATAACTGCATTATGTACCCATCTTCTGCCTGCACTTCCTCATTCATTCTCTTTGTGTTTTGCAGACTTCCTGGCTGTGCTTCAGTGGTGAGTGACTGAATTTAGTCTTCTCTGCATCACGGTGATAGTAGTAATGTGGAGTTTAATGAGCACCTGCAAAGCTGTGTAGCAGGTAAGTGCTCCAGGGGTCATTCTTCCTTCTAGATTTTATGTGATTTAAAAAAGCTTCCTGATGGGATCTCACTAAGAGATCTTGAGCCTTGCAGCAGAAATGCTGAAAGGAAATTGGTGTGGCTCATATTTTAGAAATGTTCCCAGCAGTAAGGTTCAGACAGCTTCTTGCAAAGCAAAAGTAGCAATGTTTTGAAGGTTTAATTTGGAAATGGCTTCAGTTGGGAAGATCAGTGTTAAAAGGCTCTCTCCTTCAGACTTTCAGTATAAAATTGTTCTTACCTGGCTGGTTGGTACAGTTGGGATCTAGTAAGAGAGTGATGGCAGAGGGGAACCAAAGGGTCCAAAGCTTTGCTGAACATCATCAGCTACTGATGCATTTTCTGCTGTGGAGGAGAACTTGCCAGAAGTACCTTATCCAGACTGGGAAAGTACTGGAATTCCCCTCTTTGAAGTGTTAGAGGGAGAGCAGATGCCTGAAAGTGCCTGGATGACTTCCAGATGATCAAGGGTGACAGCAGAGGGAGACGAAGGCAAATCATGCTTTCGCAAGCCAGCGATGTGTAGAGTTTTCATGTTTGTATGAAAACCCCTAAAAACACACTGAAAGGAGAACTGGGTGAAACCAAGATGTCTGGCAGTACTGCTCTGTGAGTGTGTGACAGGAGGCTCTGCGGGTAGCAGTGGTGAGAGGGCAAGAACTGGAGCTGATGACAGAGAGAGCTGCCAGAGCAGCAGTCCTGGCTGCCACAATGTCCTGCTACACCTCTGAGTACCTGTTAGTTCATGCACTCCACGTGATTTTTTTTCTTAACTTATTCTGAGCCGGTGCTGGGTGGTGTCTGTCCCCTTTTTCCCATCACAGAGTTCAAACAGCTGCTCTGCTCTAGGAAAGCTCAACTCAGAGAGTTCCCTGGCATGCTCCTCCAGCCAGCCCTGATCAAAGCTGTGAGAGTTGGCCCACTGCCATTCTCCTCTGTGTAAATGAAGCTCTTTCTCTTTTTCCTTTCCATTCACCATCTTTCATTATTATCCCTCCTCCAGAGGCAGGTTTTACTGGCTGATCTAGCACATTATTTGTATCAGCAATGTTTGCCTCAAGGCAGAGATGCTTTTTCAGCAGTTATACAGAAAACATCTGATGCATCCCACTGCCATGTATGTGGCTCAGAAAAACCAAGCATGGTGTTGGCAAGGATGAGGACCATTGCAGCCAGCTGTTGCAGAATTTAAATCCTGTTGGGCACAGTTTCCAGCTCATAGGGTTATTCTGCTTGCCTGGCAAAGGAAAACTGTTACCGTTCCTTCACTTCTGAAACCAGGGGAAGAGCACGTAGAGAAGGTTCTTGTGCCTGAGCAGGAAAAGGAACATGAGTTAGAAGGTGTCAGCTGAGCCACCTGTGTAACCAACTCATCTTTCCCTGGGTTGCCTCTGGGGATGGTGGGTGCCTTCAGTTGAAAAGGTAGTGTTTGTGGTAAAACCCAGAAAAAGCAATGTAAATCAGCTTGAGAGTGCCTTGCATTCAGCTTTTCCAAATTGCAGAGGGTTTGGTGATGAGTGGTGAGCACCTGATGTGGAGTGGGAGCAGATGGTTCCCACGCTGTCTGCAAGGAGGTAAAGGAGCTCCCTAAGACAAGATACCACCTGCCTGTGCCAGGATCCCAGCAAGGATCCAAACAGCTTGTTTTGGAGAATGCACATGTGCTGATAAGGAGACTTTCCTGCAGGTAGGGGCAGCTAAGCAGTTGTCTAGACTGCCTTGGGAGGCAGAGATTTGCTGGAAGTTTTTCAGAACAAAGTAAACAGAGACTTGCCAGGAATCATCCAGGCACGGTGTAAGCCATGCGTGTAGGCAGAGGGAAGAAACTCTATTGCTTTTTCAGACCTCTTTTTCCTCCTATTTTTTAAGCTCTTGTGGAGTGTTAACACATACCAGAGGTGGACCTAAGGAGATGTTCTCAAGCTTAAAATGTCACACTTGGTAACCACACTGTCATGCTTCTCAGAGGGGCTTTATCTTCTGTATCTGCACCCAAAATGCTTCGATCTTAATCTATTTCCTCCTGGATGTTCAGGTACCTTACTGCCACTGGTTTCAGAGGAGAATTTGACTTTTAAAGGCCTCTGGGGATTTAGCAACCAAATACCTTGGGGCTGTTGGAAATCTGAGGGAAAATACTTGAGGTTTCAGCAGCACAGACACCTCTGCACTGCAGATTTCAACTCATTCGTGGTAATTAAAAATTACCCTTATCTTCCAGTCTTGCAGGGGCAAGAATGGCAGGGATGTCTCTATTTTGGGTAGCTGGAATCCACCAGTTGACCCTCCCCTCCTGTAACACACAATTACACAAATTATCTGGCACAGTTGGTGACTTAAGGACAGAGCTCTAGTGTGGTCCCACCTAGTGAGCTGGCTGTGCTCAGTCTAAGACTCATGGCCATGCTCTTCTGCAGCCAAACTCAAAAGATGGTCTGAAGGTGCTTGGATGATGTTTATCCCACCTTCCCGTTGACTCATAGCTGCACCGTGCTCTGGGAATAGGTGCAGGGTTCTGATCTCATGCTCTGACAGAGTTACAGGAAGAAATGTTGACTGAAAGAGTTGTGTTTGTGTGCTAAGTCATCCACAACACGTGCTCTCAGCTCAGCCTTGTATTTGCTGCCCGTCCTGGATGCTTTGGGTCTCCCATGTGGAGCTGGAGGCTTTGCTCCTTGCTGAGCTCCTTGCCTGCTGCAGCAGAGGGGATTTTGTGCCTGTGAGCAGGGGCCCCACAGCTCTGACTCATAGTTCCCATTACGTTGTGACTTAGCCTTTAAGTGAGCTGAGAGGCTGTCCCTTGGCTTTCAAACAAAGCCTTCCTTTGTTGTGCCCAGGGTATAAAGAAAGCAACCGTATGTGCTCACCCCACACATCCCAAATGAAAACCACGTGGCTTCACAACCTTAATAAATGTGTGTTTGATACTTCTGCTGCAGCACTGCAAGTTAACATTGCTCCTTTCCCCTTGACTCTTTTTAAAGTTTTTCTTCCCAGCATTCAATTTACAAATTCTTCAGCAAAACAAGAGCTTAGAGATGTTTTCTTTTCTTGGTAAAAAGAGGGGACTGAGCAGAGAGCAAATGAGAATAATTCAGTATGGGTGCATGTGGCAATAGGCTGTCTCTGAGTGCAAATAGCTCTGGGTTGGTGGCCAGGGGTGCTGAAAGGATGAGCTTCGTGGAAATATTGTACAGAAGTGGGGCAGTTTGTTTTCTTGTATGACTTTGCTTTCTTCTGCTGCTTTTTGTTTATTCAAACTCATTTTGTAGAGTTGGATTAGCCAGAAGTACTCTGCAGCCAACATATTTGTGTGCATGCGTCTGCCTTGGCAGTTTTTAGGTTTATGGCAAGTGAGCCAAGACTGGGATTTCTGCTTCCCAAAGCGTTTGTGTTGTTTCTCTTGATCTTTTCTAGAGTCACTAGGTAATGAAGTAAGAGGGTTTGATTCTTCCTCAAAGGCTGTGTGCAATGCACAGCGTCTCTGCTTAGATCAGGGAATCATCCTGGTGAGGGGCAAGGAAGTGGTGCAATGCAGTAAAAGTGCTTTTGTTCTCTCTTCCTTCCACACCCTCTACCCATCCCTTCAGGGGCTTTCACAGTCTCCTGGGTTGTGTTTTGTTTTTTACTTTATTTAAAGAACTATATTGTGTTAAAACAAAAAACAAAAACCCAAACAAAAACAACAACAACAACAAAAAAAGCTGGGATTTCAGGCAATGGAATAAAGCATTGCTTTTGATTTCTGTGGCAACAATAGCCAGCTTTTAAATACAGTTCTTTCCCAATTGTTTGAATACAAACAGCAGTGACTAGTTAGCAAAACAATGGTCCAATATCACACAAACCTTCAATCCTATCCGGTGGTTTTGGGTCCTGTTTAAGCAGATACTTGGACCTGCAGATTTCATGACCTATGAGTGTGGCTTTGTCACTGAGTCAAGACTGTGATGGAGTAGAAGATCTCAGATCAGCCAAATTCCCAACCTGCAAAGATAATTTCTTTTTGCTGTGTTTTTGTTCAGCACCTCAGTGTGGAAGTGTCCGGCAATTACTGTGCTTTCTGCTGTCTGTAATATGTAAGTGCTCATTGTTCATGACTGAAATGGGATTTCATAGTTTCACATGTAAAACCTAATCACTCTGTGAGTCATGTCTGAGCCCTGCCAATATTCACATGTGCTCTTCTGAGATGTGCTGGAGTGCTGTTTTCCTGCTGGGAAATCAACTTTCTAATAATGTTTCCATCAATTATTTTAATACCAAACCATTTGTTCCAATGGTGTACAATTAAGTTGAATGTACAAGGATGCATACGCTTACCACAGGATGAGGAGAGCCAGAGTAACCACTGCCTGATTTAACAACACTGGTGTGGGGGTTTTCCACCTTGCTGAGAATTAACTGGGGAAAAGGAGGGCAGATTTAAACAACCATCTTGGCAATTGATCTCTTTGTGTACTCGCCACCTCTCCCTGAGGTGACTGCCAGGTGGGATCCATGAGCCATGGCTGCCTCATGTGTAAGGAGCTGATGTGTGGCTGAGGAGGTGACAGCCAGAGCAGGGCCCAGCATAAGCACCAGGTGGAGACCAGAGAGGATCTGTGCAATGACAGTGCTCCATCCACTGTGGTTGACACTATCAGGCTTTTGGTGGAGCAGCAGGAGTGTTTGTCCATCTGTGCTGATGAAAGATTGTGCAAGGGAATGACCAGCTATTGCCCACACTCCCATCATGTTGGGTTGGAGGAGGAGGATCCTGGTAAGGGTGGTAAACTAAGGTTTTTTTTCTTTGCCTGTGGCTTTTCTCCTCTTAAAAAAATCCCAAAACAAACGAACAAAACAACCAACAAAACCCACACAAGTTTGGTCTACTCCAGTTGTTTTCCTCACTATTAACAGACAAAACCAAACAGAATTTATTTGGCTTAAAAAGGCAAGCTGTTCCTGGCTGTGGTCCTACTATAACAGCTCAATACATGGGTGGGAGTCACATACACACTTCCTACCTTTGCCCTCCTGTCTCTCCTGCAGCCAGCACTATGTTCCAGTTTGTAAAACCCCTTCTTGGCAATGAGCAGGATGCTGAGTAATACTTCTCATGCTGTTGGCTGTCTCCTGGTCTCCACGGGCACCCTCTCTTGGGTCCAGCCTTGCATGGAGTAAACACTGAGTGCTTTGGGGACATGACATGTCTCTGCATTATTATTAGTTGTTAAAGCTGCCTTTAATGGTGGCTACTGGCTTCTGGGGCAGGAAGAGGATCATGTTTTGATTAGTGTCTTGATTAGTGTTTTGATTAGTGGCATGATAACTGTATGCACTAAGAAACAATGGCTTAGAAATGGGCCCAATAAATCCCCACTTGCTGATGAAACTGAGAATCTAACACGTGCCACATCTCTTTGGGTTTTGGAAAAGAGCCCTAGAAGGCAAATAGCTCCCTTTGAGCCCGAAAGAATACTTTGCACTGTCTAGGCTTTGGGGTAAGGGGGACCGTGGGATTTTATGGCAGCAGCTTGTAAATGCACCCATGTACAGTGAAAGCTAAGGCAGGATGGGATTACCTCTGAACATCCTGAGTGCTACTGCAAGAAGAAAACAAGAAAACCATACTACTTGTACCCACAGTGGGCACTGGAATGTTAGGGGGTTCAGACTGCAGCAAGGGAGAGTTAACACGGCC
This sequence comes from Rhabdornis inornatus, assembly GCA_013397075.1. NCBI lineage: Eukaryota > Metazoa > Chordata > Aves > Passeriformes > Rhabdornithidae > Rhabdornis > Rhabdornis inornatus. Next base: position 10,733 of record VWZS01003656.1, read on the forward strand.
TGAGGAAAAGCTTCCTGATGGCAAAGGCAGTACATGACTAGAAGACAGGAGAGAGACTACCTGTCTTTCCTAAGGCCAGTCAAGCACTCCTCTGCTTGGAGAGAAGCTGACAAAATCCGTTTGGACCTGGGGCTGCACAGCAGTGTCTGCTTCCAGAGCATTGCCAGTGCCCTTCACGTGCTTATCTCCCCCAAATCCTCCTGCCCGTGGGAAGGGAGGGCTATCTAGTCCTGTACACAGGATGAGCATCAGCATTTCCTTGGAAATACCTGATCTGGTGACCCCCCAGGAGGAAAATATTGTTTCCGAAAGCCCACAGCAGAGCTGTTTGGCAGGATGTCCACCTCGGGCTGCACGACTGACCCTGTTGGCACTGCAGCAGCCTGGGACAGGATGTCCACGGATATTACGAAAGGCTGATGTTCTCAATCTAACAGCAGAACAATAGCTGTCAGGCAAGTGGCCTTGTCCAACTGCTGTGCTGTGGCCAAGCAGCTAATCTGGGGTGTGGCTTCCAGGCATGGTTTGGAAGGCAGTTGCTCTGCCAGACCTGACTGCCATAGTCCTGGGCAGGCCAGTTGGCTTGTTCTGGTTTTAAACGTGGTTGTGTTACCAGTCTCAACATTCAGGCCCCTGCACCCCCTGTATTGGTGCATTTAATCGTTCTCCACTTGAGGCTTTGGTAGAGATCCAAAGACAGAGCCCAATCCTACCTGTCTGTGCTGAACCAGCTGTGACTGTGCTGGCAGCTGGAATTGGGTACTTTGTCTGTAGCAATAATTTAATGCTGAAAAACAAGTCAGAACATGAGTTAGAGCTGCTGTGGCTGGCACTGTTCTGTCCCAGTCGACATCTCATCCCACTGACATCCCGCACACAGCTTAATTCATAGGGGCTGAAAGAACAGGACAAGTCGATGCTTCTCCAGCTCTGTATTGGATTTCTATCCCTTAATTTTCCCGTCTGGGCTGTGTGTGCTGCAGCTGACTGTGTGCTCAGGAGATGGGAGAGCAAGAGCCTGTCCTGGGTGCTCTGTGCTGTGTGGATGTGGGGTTGTCTAAGAAACTGCATGTGTACAGGTTTTTGGCAGTAAGAATAATACTGACATGCAACTCTGTAATTCCCATTTCTCTGTCATTGTGCAAGTTTCTTCTTCAAATCAGAGCTTGTAGTCCCCACTAAGAGAAGCCATGATTTCTTTCAGTGGCAGCTGGATCATCTCACTGCAGAGGTGGCAGTGACACAAATGGAGAAAGATATGGTGCATTACTAACGGCTTTCAGCAAACTTTTGTTCTTTACTAGATCTTCATAAATGCAGCAGAAGCTTTTTTCAGACTAAACACTCAAAGGCCAAAATTTGTTCACTGTTGTACAGCAAGAGAAGGAATCACAGAGCTCCCAGAAACTCCACCATAAGGAAGTACAGCTGGTCTGGGCCTGAAACCCCTCAGAGTGAGGTTCACATCTTCCCAGTAATAAAGTCCCAGTTGCAGGTTAGTGCCTGGTTTGACCTGTTAATCTCTGCAGTCAAAACAAGTAGCAGATTCCTTTCCAAACCTCAAGGACCTTCCCAATAAGAGAGTCAGAAATCGTATGTGTTCCCATGAAAATTCTGGTTTCAAAAATTTGGCAGCTTTCAATGAAAAAAGCCTCCCAACCAGCTGTATTTTCTATCATCTATTTGAAATGCCTCTTTTCTTGCAGCCTACCAAAGCAAAACACAATGTAGCAGCCACCTATTCATTGCCTTTTGTGTCAGCCAAATTGCAGGAAGCAATCAAGTGTGTGTAAGTGATGCCTTGGCGTGTTCCACTGTAATACTGAACTGCACTCAGTGGATTGACTTGGGTTTTTCCAAGTTAAGAATCAAAGCTTCAGCTCACTCCTGCCTGGTTTATTGCTGAACACCAGACAGAGTATGTTTTGCTTACCATGATTCAAAATTTAGAGGAATAAAATGGCTGAAAAAATAAAGCCACATGAGGAACTCCTGAGTAAAGAAAGGCACTGTTATTAAATGGGAAATACTTTCCCTTGTCTTCAGAGAAGGTGGAGGGTTATCTGGGCTCAGAGCACATGAACAGCCTGCAGAGGCAAGCTGCAAGCTGCCATCTCTTTCTTTCCTTTGCCGGTTTGAGCAGGAGGCAAAAGGTTCAAAGCTGCTATGGAAAAGGGTGTGGGGAAGGCTTAGGGATATCAGAAATTAAGCACATTTAGCTGGAAGAGACAGGACATTTTTATGAGTTTGAGCATCGTCATCTCCATGAAGAACTTTGCTGCCCCTCAGGGAAATGCCCTGTGACAGGGGGAGAGCGCACATTGCCACAGGACAGCAGCTGCTTCAGGCTGGTCCACACAAACCCATACAGAGCTCATACAGCTCTGTGATGCTCCCAGGTGAAGAGGAGGAGAAGCTGAAGGTGCAGCTGCTGCTGCCTGGCTCTGTCAAGGCTTCTTCCTGTGCTGCTTCTCTTCCCTTTCCTCATGCTGTGCTACCTGGAACTGTGCTCTGGGCAAGCCAAACATTAGTGAATTGTGCAGCACAGGGCTTTCAGATCAGCTAGCAGGAGAGCTGGCCTCCTTCTGCTTGTGGCTTCATAGCACCAACCTGAACTGCATGGCAGCAGCATTATCTTTCCCTTTCCTCTCCTGGGGCTTCCTGCATCATCCAGGACCTGCTCTGGAGCTGGTCAGGATCCTCCCAGCTGGGGAGGCAGCTTCAGGTTTGAAAGGATGAGGCCTAACTTGCCTGGGAGCTGAGGGTGGAGGGCTGCAGGTGCTCTTGGTGGACCCTTTGAACATACCAAGTGCTGCAGGATGCAGCTGATGGTTTGTAATCAGGCAACAGAGTGATCAGCTGTTTTTATCTCTGTGAGCCCTCACTCCCAGCTGGAGGGTGGGATGGTGTCTGCCCCCTCACTTCCCAGGGTTGTGCAGAGTGGTCATTAACCTTAAACTGGGTGAAGCCCCTAGTCACTACAGCAATGAGTGCCACAGAAAAGCCCAGAAGGAAACTAATTCTAGTGCCAAAGGCAGGTTTGAACAAGTAGCATCACATGCTGGGCAGTGAGCAGAGACAGCTTCACATCAAGACAGTGAGGTTTCACATACCCTGGCCCTTCTTCATTTCCCAGGCAGCTTTCTTTGGTCTTCCTGCACCTTTCTCTGCTTTGTGCCCACGGGAGAAAAGCAGGGCCTCTGCATTCTCACCTGGCCCAGGGAGCAGAGCAAGGGCTGCTTTGGCTGCTGACAGAAGTGGCCTGCCTGTGACCACAGCACCCTCTGGGGGGTCTTTGGAGCCCCAGGACTGCCACTAGAGGGTCTGCAGAAGGTAGGTAGGTAGGATGTAAGCCTGTTACTGAGTCCAGATGTTGTTTATACTTTTAAGTGGGAAAAAACTGTCAGGGTGAGAAATTTGGAAAAGGTTGCAGATTGCTTTGAGAACTTGCTATTTTAAAACTTATGAATACCTTTTATTTTTTTCCCCCATATTTGAAACACTGCTAAATTTGATGCAGATTGAAAAATTTCCATTTCTCATTCTTAGTCTCAAGCTTGGAAAGGTTTGGACTCTCTCCCTCTTCCCCACAGAAAAGCTGTCTCAGCCTGAGCAGGCATAAATATTTTTATCAGGCTTAAATAGGTTGGGCTGAAGTTAAAAGCAAGGGAAAAGAGCAGTCATTGTTATGGGGAATGCTGGAGTGCTGTAGCAGGCAGTGCTACTGGTTTCACCTGTATTATTGAGTCTTTCATATTAGCCAGGAAAGCTGTCTGAGAGATGTGGGAATGGTCTGCCTATACCACCCTTGCTGCTGCCAAGGGCAGGCTCCACTGACTTTGGTCACTGGGCAGCATTAACCTTAAGCTTTAACTGAGGTTAACATTTGGCTTAATTTTCTGGAGTAACTGCAGTAGCAAAAGGGCAGTTTTGACGAGTAGAACTTGCTCTGGGCTGAAAACAGACATCCCTCTTGCAAATCAGTGGGATCTGAAGATCTTGTCACTTCCAGTTTCCAGAGGCTGATGCCTGTAGTGCTTGCTGAGGGAATAGGTTGCTGCAAAATGAGCTGGAGTATCCTAGAATGTCAGTGTGACCCAGAGTGAATTCAGCTGATCCAGCCAGTGATGGACTTGGGGATGTCTAGCCTAACCCCTGCTGCTAGCAGAGCTTTGGGACAGGTAACCTGTGGCAGCAGTGTGCCATGGGCAGCTGGGCATGAGAAAAAGGATCCTAAGGAATCTGACCTTTCAGCCTTATGCACCACAGAAATAATGTGGTAACAGTAAAACATTTCATCTGCAGGGACAGTGGTCTAGCAGAGCAGAGCAGTGATGGCACCCTGGTCAAGACTGAAAGTAGGAGGCACCTGGCCCCTGGCCATGTTATTTTTAAGCTTGGAAGGCACACGTGGTCTGCAAGAGCATAGCAGTAAGGAAAGGAACTCGCCAGCACTTCCTGCCCTACCCCAGCAAACTGATAAAGCCCTTTGCAGTGCAGGGCGACCCCAGTTTGTTTTTAAAATGTGCCCGAGTGTGGAGCTCACAGAATAACTGGAACACCCAGATTTGGGCATTAATTCAGCTTTAATTCATTGCCTGATGAATTAAAGAGTTAATGTAAATGTAAAAAAGGACAAGATAGGCCCACAAACTATTTCCAGAGCAATGTCTGCATAAGAACATTCATCTATGCATGTGCATGGGATCTAAGAAAAGGGTAGTTGGTAAATGTTACACAGGGAGGGGCATGGAGCATTATCTTGAGCACTGTGTGAATTTTCTTGCTGCTTGAACAATGCATCTCAATCCTGTTCCCTTCCCTTCTTATTCCAGTCCCAGCCCTCTCATAAGCAAAGATAATGGTGTGCTGAAGGATACAGTTCCCTTGTACAGTAAATGCTCTCACATTGAGGAAATCCAGGTTCCTGCAATCAAAACCAGCAGTTTGTTGTGCAGTTACGATAACAAGGTCCACTGGGGAGGATCTGTCTTTATTGTGTGCCCTGTGGAGGCATGAATGAGATTGCCAGAGATATTCTCCTTCTTGCCCAGATGCTGGGACAGCAGGATTGCTGTGGCACCATAACATGCTGGTTTCAAGCCAGGAAGGAGCTATTCCAGGCGGTTGGAATTGCAGCCCTGAGCCCCTGGAGCACACAGAGTGCCTCACCATCTCTTGGCTCTCTGTGAAACAGCTTCATTCCCACAGCAGAATTACTTAGGAATGAGATTGCTATTTCTGGTCTGATTGATGAAGTATGTTATTGGTAGACTTTATTTCTGTAACAGAAGCTTCTCTCTCAAGCACTTTTGAGGCATCGAAGAAGCTGTGCTAAAATTTCCCAGCTGGAAGAAAAAATATCCCTGCTTGTCCATCTTGTCCTTCTGATCTCTCTGTGCTAGGACTGAGAGGTGATTTTGCTAGAAAGAGGAACTGGTGAGCTTCACAGCAATGGGTGACAACTTCAGATTGTCACCCTGAGCAGGCGCTTGGGCTCTTGATAGTGATGCCAGCCCTCCAGAAACAGAAATGCCACCTGGGAGGAAATAGCCCAGGCTTTAGCCTGAGCACCATGTGGCCCAGCCCTCTGGGAGGCCTTGTCACCACCAGGCAGAGACTCTGGCAATGGGACCATGTCCCTGAAAGTTGGGAATTAAATCCTTTCATTGTGAGCCCCATGGCACAGAAAGCTTCATTAAATGTGGGGTTGGAGCAGCAGAGCCAGTAATCACACAAAGCCACTCCAAAACACTGTAGTGGTCTCAGTCATGCCAAGGGCCTGTGCAAGGGGTGACACACAGGACTCTTGCTGGCACATGGCTGGGATGTGGCTCACAGCCTTGTTGAGGTCACTGCAAATAGGAGTGAGCTGGCTGCAAGCACAGCTGTTTAGGGGCTCTTGGGGGAGATGGCTTAGATCAAAGCCATGGTGTTGATTAATGGCCTGCACAGGTCAGTAGTGTGGGTAAGCACCAAAAATAAGTAGCCTGATGGTTTTAGAACCACTGGGCAAAAGAAAACCTTTTCCATTTCAGCAGAGTCTCTGTCTCTGCCCTTTTTCTGGGAACTGCAATCATGAGGCATCCTGGGGGCTGGGGGGGTTTGCCACAGCCTGACCCTGATGGTGCTGAAAGGCAGGAAGAGCTTTGCCTGTAATGCCTGCTTAGAAGCACAAAACTGTGCAGGTTTATTCCCACCCAGGTGCACCTCAGCAGCAGGGCAGTGAAGGTTGCCCTGATCCAGGCAGGCTGTGTGGGTTCCCAGACATGCTTAACGTGGAAGGTAGCCAGGACAGCCCTGTCTATGCCACTGCCAAATCTGAAACATCAACTTTATGTTGAGGAAAAGCAGTGCTCATCTCCAATCCTGCTTTTATATGCCCGAGGAGGTTCTGCTTGTTTCTTTCTTTCCTTTTCTGTCCAGGGAGTTTTAAAGGAGAGGCAAAGGAAGGACGTGCTCTCCCATACTGCCCAACAGCATCACAGTGGGTTGGCAGCAGGAAGTGCCTTCAGAGCTGTTTTTCGAAGTTCATTTGATAAGAGCCACTTTCATCCTCACCATCAGCTGATAAGGCCTCTTTGAGAGGCTGGTTGATAATTTGCAGAAATGGGCATGCACGTAGTGGTTTCTAGATTAAAGCATTTTTTCCAGGGCTGGAAAGGATGTTAGTGTTCTTATTGCAGTGGGGAGTTTCTTTCATTTTTGCACTTGAGGGCATATATTCCAAATCATGGGTCATTTCACCTTTCTTTCTCTTCCAGGGAAGGAACTGCCATGCCCGTGGGACTCTTCCGGGTGTGCCTACTGGTGATTACAGCTATTGTCAACCACCCGCTCCTCTTCCCCAAGGAGAATGGCACTGTCCCTGAGAACACAGAGGAAATCATCCGGAAGATGAAGGAGCGGGAGGAGAGCCTGCGGCTGGAGCAGTTGCGCTTGGAGCAGGAAATTGCAGACCAGGAGGCCACACAGAAGGGTCTGGAAAAGGCTGCAGTGGTAGTGGAGGAAAGCAAAGAGGAAAAGGTCCGATGGGATATGTGGACTGCCCTCTCCATGGTCATCTTCCTGCTGATCGAGCTCTGGAGGCAGGATTTTCAGGAAGGGAATTGGCAGGACATAGGAGGAGAAGAGGATGACATGGCAGTCCTGGGGAAAGCATTTAAAGGAGTGGCCTTCCCTGACAAGGCTGTCCTGGCCAGCTTCTATGAGAAGCGTATCCTGGGTACCACCGGAGACATGGCCAGGATGCGGGAGATGGTGGAAGGCTTTGCAGATGACCTGCTGGAGGCCTTGAGGAGTGTTTGTAACCGGGATGCTGACATGGAAGTGGAAGATTGCATGGGTGTGGGGAGCATGTATGAGAATTGGAGAGTGCGTAAGCCCTTCGTCTGTGATCTGATAGTGCCTTTTGCCCCCCCAGAGCCTTACTGCTTTCGCTGCCAGACCTGGTGCTCTGGTGACTCTTTTCCCCCAGATGAACAAGGTTATGGCACTATCAAGGTGTGCAGGGCAGATGAGGATGCGACAGGTTGCATCTGTGACAAGACTAAACTAGGGGAAGATATGCTGTGCCTCCTCCATAGCCAAGTCAGTAGTACCAGGCCCAGCAGTGAGATGGAAGACCTCCTGTGCTTCAAAAATACCCAATATCTGGATGCCGACCAAGTCATGAAGTGGTTCCAGATTGCTGTCACCAAGGCCTGGAACAGAATCTCCCACAAATATGAATTTGACCTTTCCTTCAGCCTCCTCGACTCACCAGGAGCCCTGAAGATAAAATTTAAATCAGGGAAATCGATTGCCTTCAACCTCACCCCTGTGGTGCAGTATGAGAACTCTGATGTTTACTTCATCTCCCACTTCCCTCGGAGCAGCCTGGCAGCAGACATCCCCTCCAGCACCCACTGGTTCCTCACCTTCGCAGTATATGAGAGGAGGTTCATCCAGCTGGTCTCCAAAACACTGCCTGCCAATGCCTGCCACGTCAGCTGCCTTCAGATCCTCTCCTTCCTCCATGGGAAGCAATGCAGCCTCACAGGTCCCAGTGGGCTCACCAACTACCACCTGAAGACAGTGCTGCTGCATCTCCTGCAGGCACGTCCCAGTCAGGACTGGGCCCCAGAAAAGCTGGAGGCCCGCCTACAGGACATGCTGAAATTCCTAGAGAAATGTTTGCATGAAAAGAAGCTTTATCACTTCTTTATTGGCAATGGGAATGTACCAGCAGAGCTGGGTTTCCCCATCATATTTCAGAGGGCTGAGCCTCTCAACCTTTTCCGTCCCTTTGTGCTACGCAGGGACATTTACAGGAAGATGGTGGACACATTCCACGAGATGCTCAGGAACATGTCTGCACTGATAAATGAGTACACAGTGCACACTCCCCTTGCACACACCAATGGGATCCGTAAGGAACCCCTTTAACCAAAGCCAAACTCTAAGCACAAGTCCAGAGGGCAACTTCCTGAAGTCTCCTGGAGAAAACTGACTTTGCCAATAGAGCTTCGTGTCTGGAGCTGAATCAGTCCTGGGCCATGGTTCTTGCTGAAAGGACAAGTCTATGGGAGGAGAATAGGAAGAAACTGGAAGATATGGTGTTGAAGTAGGTTTCTGTTCCACTGCTGTGCTTGGTTTTATGCAGCTAAGAATATATTTTTTCTATTGTGCCTCAGTCATGCTACAGCAGTGGTGAGCAACAAATATAAGTAATTTATTCAGATGCCTGCAATGCAAATGGGGTTGGGGGTGTGATGGTGGCTAAATACTTCATTTCCTTCAGAAGGGGGAGATAAGAACAGGGTGGGGGAATCAGAGACAGGATCTGGGGATCAAAGGAGCCCATCTGCTTACAGACAGCAGGAGCTCTTTCACCAATGGAAAGTGCAGCATAAGTCTACATGCTCGTGTGGAGAGGAGGAGGGTCATGCACAAGATCTGGACTGGATGGAGATCCTTAAATAAAGCACAGCTTCAAAAGGGAACTGTAGTTTAAAAACAAAACAAAAAAAAAAAAGAAGAAAAGGCCTTCTTGACTGGACTTGCAGCAGAAACTTAAATGGCTTGTCCTGTACTTCAAAAACAGCTCTGCACATTTTTTCTCCTGTGGGAGGATATAGCAGAGCAGGGTCTGTGTCTTCAGACCACTTCATTCAAGTCTTCCATGGTAACATGGCAAGTGGTTCATATTCCTGCCCATTTTGTATGGATCAATGAACAGGAACCTCTTCTGCCTTAGATAAAAGAAACACCACTATTGGGTTCTGACATTTTGGGTTGTTTGTTTGTTTTCCTTACCTTGGGGCACTAAGGCATGAGAACAGCCTAGAAAGGAAAAAGCAGGGCTTGAACTATATGGTCTTTGGACATCCCTTCCAGCCCAAACTATTCTGATTCTATGACTGCTCTAAGTTTTGCTTTCATAAAAGAAGTAGTTCTCCAAATTTATCCTGTAATGAAGCCAATGTCAGAAGTCCGGTAGCAGGAGCGAACAATCACCCTCCAAATGAGTATGACTCTCTGCACATGATTTTAATTAGGCCAAGGCCAGCAGGGAGGAGAAGGAAGGGATGAAAAAGATGCACGTGATAGACCTGGGCAGTGCTGCTTGCAGCTGCCTTATGATCCATATTGCATCCCTTCTGCTCCACATATGCAGGCAAAAGCTACTTTATAAATTCTCAATCTTCTTAAAGACTGCTGCTCTGAGGAGCTGCACTAGTTGACTGTAATTTGCTCAGCTGGGAGTGCAAAGGAGGAGAGCTGCTGCAGGCTTTCAGGTCAGGGGAGAATCTTGAGGCATGTGCTAAAAAAAAATCAAACCATTCATTGCAGGAATGGAAATGCCTGAATCCCACAGGAAGCATGTTAGTGCTGTGCCAGTGGGCTGCCCAGCCCCAGCAAGCTGGCTTTGCTGAAGGAGAAGACTCCGGAGATCCTCACTCTCCTGAATGTAGGGTCCAGGCCAGGGCCCCAGTGCAGAATTGCTTTATGCTGGTCCCAGAAGCCTGGCTAAGGGACCTTTCCTAAGGGACCTAGCTAAGGGGCCTTTCCTACCATTTTCTCACACTAGGATTTCCTGCAAAGTTTTACACTAGGGCCTCCCTTAATCCTGTTTACAAGAGAGTGGTTGTTCTGTGAGGTAAGACCCATCAGGGATGCTTTTACCATCACTCCTTTTTAACAATCCTCTCTATCACATCAGAGAGAAGATTCAATCCTGTATCACTGCTGGGGACAGCATACAGCATGAAGCTTGTTATCCAGCCTTATCCAGTTCATGAGCAAACTCTCCATAGACATATCCTCTCTTCCTTTTTTCTGGTAAAAACTGTTTCACCACCTCATTGGTGGCTGCTCTTCTCTGTCCCACCAGCAGTGAGGGACATTTCACGCACAAAGGCAGAGAAAGCTGTAACTCCTGTCTCCACACCTGGTTTATAAAAAAGCACAGATGGTGACAGAGCTATGCTCAAAGTGCTGCCTCCCTTGGCTTTTATTTACCACAGGTAGTTAAGTAGGATCTCTGAACAGAAGGTAAGGGGTAGGTAGGAATGGGGGAGAAGAGGCTGGTGGGTAATGCCGTAGGAAAGAGTCATGGATCATCAGTGCTTGCTTCAGCAGCCTTGGTGATGAGTGGTTGGGAGATTGCCAGGAGAGAAAAAGGGAAGCACTAATTGCTGACGCTAACGAGTGCTGTAAATCCCTGGCTTGCCTTAGTACAGCCAAGAAGGCTTTCCCCAGAAGGAAAGAGAGCAGGAGCAATCTCAGGGGCCATGGCAACAGGTAATGACAGGGAGAAGGACAGGGAGGGTGGGTCAGTACTGGAGCCTGGAGGCTATATGGGAGGCTATGTTTGCAAACACAGGTGATTTGCCATTTTTACCATCCCAGGTTTACTGCAAAGTGCCTGCAGCAGATCCAGCTTTACATGGACTGCTGGCAGGCATGTCACGCTGGAGCAGTTGTGGTTGAAGTTAATTCTAAATGTGCTCCCAGCCCAGCCAGAGAGAAATTAGAATTTCTGTGCCATTTCCTGTCAGGAGCCTAAATTTAGACTGTCCAAAGAACAGAAACAAATTTGTGACCCAGGTCTCTCAGGAAATGACATTCAGAGTTGAAAAATAACTTTTATATAAGGTTGAACAGGGGGAGCATGAGAAGAAAAGGCTGTTGAACAGAATAAGGTAACTCCCCTATTAAAATGTCAGAACAAAGCTTTGCAACACCAGTTGCAACGAGCTTGTAAACGTGCCCAAACTCGTCTTTACACAGCCCCAAGCACCTCTGCTCAGACTCAGAGGGAACCTGAAATGATAAGTGGATTGAATCTTTTGTTCTTTGTTTTCTGTACTTGTATGCCTGTTTTCTTTTACGCCCAAACCAACCCTGAAGTATTCCCATGGGGTTTAGCTGAACAGAAGCTGGAGCTGAATCAAATAATTTATGGATTTGATTCCACTGGAAGCAAATTGCTTGGCTTAGTTTTCCTACATGCAATATGCTCATTTTGCCCTGAGCACCTTTAAAGTGATCTGGTCTGTGCATTTAGGCTGTGAGGGGACCCACTCATACCTGTTGGGGGGAAATTTTATCTTACAATCTTTATGATTATAAGCTGTGCTCCAGTCAGCCTCCGAGTGCAGATCTTCCTTGCAAACCAAAGGTACAGACATGTCCATCAGAGGAGAGGTTGGTACACAGTGTTTCTTTGGACCACACCTCTGCCATGGTACAAGGAGGCCATGATGTGAAGCACATCATTCCTTGTACTTCGTCGTCTCTCCTGGATCAAATATTTGCCCGCCAAATACTAGCCTATTAGTAAAAGCCCATGCTCACATTTCACAAAATAAGGTTTATAAGACAATTCAGTTCCATCAGCTGCCAGCCAGTAAAAATGTCCTAAGACATTTTAGTGTTGCCCATGGGCAGTTCTGCCTTGATTGAAATCTGTGTGGGTAATCATAGGAAGCAGCTTTAAAGGATGGGAATAGAAGTGAGATTTTGTGGTTTAAAGTGAAAAATGTTCTTTTAAAACCAAACTGCACCGGGCACCTGAGTAACAACAAACATCTCTTTGGCAGTGCCTGTATCTCTGTGAGATATCCTAAGGAAAGGTAAACAGCCTGTCCTGGACCCTGAATACTGTTCTTGCTATTTGCTAACTAGGTGAATTCAACAGATGAACTCCAAGTGCCTTCCACTGGTTTCCAGCCACTGCCTGTGCCCTCAACTTGTGGTTTAAATATTTTATTACAGGCTCTGTCAAAGCAGTGGAATTAGTGGTGGGTTGATAGCAACCACTGATCTACAGCATAGCCTCAGGAGCCATTTGCCTTTAGAAAATGTCTTGGTCTAAGGTTATTATTGCTGTACAGGAGCTGAATGTCTTCTACGGGGAGGTGTTGGGTGTTCACTGTTAAGCAGCCACAGAAAAGAGTTTCTCTCTCTCCAAGTTGCTCTGTATACAGGTATATACAGGGGTATAAAAATGTAGTTTAGCAAAATGATCCAAAAATTTATCCACTATTCAAGCAGCAGGATTTGGTGTTTGTTCACCAGCCATTTTTCATGCAAAGTCTTTGCAGTGCTTTCTATGTGGTGAAGAAATGAGACTTTAGGCACCTGTAACAGCTTTGCTGCTGCTCATTGAGGGGTTGGCTCTCATAGGACCCTACCTGATAAACGGCTTTATTTATTACCTTTTTTTTAGAATTGGGAGGGTCTGTGTGTAACATGTTAGCTCAGAAGCAAAACTGTAGTACAGAGATGAATCTTGGCAATGCAGCCAAGATGGGCAGTAACACCAGAACTCTCCAGACTAAGGTCTTCCTTGATTGACAATGCTGTACTTAAACTGCTACTTCCATAGCAGGACACTGTTGAATTTGTATAGATCTTCTCATGCAGCTTTATTTATAATAAAGGAAGTCTTGTACAAAATCTAAATGAGCATGAAGTCTCTTCTGTTTCTAGTTCCCTGCAAAATGTTTCTAAGAGAGCAAAAGGAAGGAGTGGGGATGTTTCCAGTGTGATCCCAGCACAGTGAGCCCAGCAACAAGAATCTGTGGGATTCCTGAATCCCTGTAGAAATTATTCCAGAATAAACTGCGGCATGAACATAAAGTGGGATAGCTATTCCAGAAAAATGCCAGGGATGTCATTCCTCTTGAGAATATGAATCCACAGGAAATCAAAGCAATTATTCTGAATATGTCTGCTCAAAAATACCCTTTTGTGGCAAGCCCTAAATAATGCTGATAGATTTTGCCATTACTGGCTGAACAAGAAATCTCCTGAATTTCCATTTCAGTCAGAGGAATCCTCTTTACCTGCTTATTTCATGGGTATCCGCAGCCAAGTTCAGCAACCACCCACCACCACTTAGTTCCCTGCTTAACTCCTTTGCCTGGTTTAAAGGAATTTCACCTCCTTGTTAATATTCTAATATGCTCTGGAAGCACACCCAGAGCTAGTTATTAATTCATATAATAAAAGCACCACTGTTTCCTTGGCAAAATGTCTTCTAGCCCCACAGAATGCCCTGCACACCTTTAATAACTCTGTCTTCCAGTGCTCACTGGAGCTGAATCAGCACTGGGCAGGTCTGAGAAGCAGCTGGCTTAAGAGCTGCAGCCCAAATCTACTTAGCCAGAAGTGAAAATTTCCCAAGGTCAACCACACAGTGCTGGAAAGGGAATTCTGTAGCCCAGGATCATAATCAGTCTTGGTTTGGTTATAACTTTGTTATAACAAATCCAAACCAAACAAAAATAAACCCATCCTGCTCCAAAGCTGTCTGACAAGCTCAGCAACATTTTCTCCATTGAGCCCTTGATCTTCTAGAACATTTTTTTTCTTTGCCTCAGTTTACTGCCTCAGTGTTGCTGTGGAACAGAAAGAGTAATATCCCTAGAATATCCTTTTAAATAAGGGCAACTAGCAGATTTTTTGGACCATAATGCCATGACAGTATTGCAGTATTATCTGTCAGAGTAAGCAGAGCAGAAAGAAAGCCAACCACTAGACTGGTTTTTAGCTTAAAAATTTAATTTATAATCTAATGACTTTTTACCATTCATAGCTGTAAGCAAAGAGACAATCTCTTTTATTTCAAGCAGGCCAAAATACATGTGCTATAAAAAAAATAGCAAAAGCAATCTCAGAGCATATGGTGACTCACAAGCATGCTAACATGACTTCAGTATGGTACCAGCAGCGATCAAACTGGTAACATTAGTCTCAGAATGAGACACTGCTCAGGATTTGCCCACAAATTGAGCATGTTCCATTCACTCTGCTCAACTCTGCATTATGGTTTGTTGCTTCCAGGGCTAAAAGCTAGCACAGGTCTGTCCCCAAGTGCCACTTGCACAGGATCAAATTTTAACTTATATTTAACTAGATTCTATTTGTTTGGGAAAAGGATGACTCAAGCTGTTGGGTCATTGGGTTCAACCAAACATGTGAGCTGTTGCATCCCTTCCAAGTAAAATTCCAGGCAGTCCTGTCTTTTTCTGAAATGATAAATTCCTTATGACAACATAAACTAGGTTATTTTTAGCCAGTCTTCTATGCAGTTGGTGTGTTCACACATATGGGCCAGGGGGAAAGAGGGCCTATGCTTTCATCTCCTTCCAAGTAGCTTCTGAATCCATCAAGCAACTTTCACTCAATTGGATAGAGCTCAGAAAAACCTCTGATAATCTTTAAGCAAGCAAGCAAGCAAAGGAATAGGAGACAAAGACTCTTATAATGCTTCAAAAGCACATAAGAGGTATTTTAAATGTTCCCAGTGCAGTAAAAGGTAGTAGGTACTCATGTTTTCTTTGACCTGAAGAAATAAGCTGTGAGAAAAGGCAGAGTTGTGTTACTGCTTCTGCTACTCTCAAAATGATCCACCCAAGTTTGCAGCAGAGCCTTAAGGGAAGATGGATTCAAACAGTTATTCCCAACATATCTATTGGACCAGCCTGGTCTCAAAACTGAAATCTGAGCAAGCCCCTTCTGTGGATCAATTGATGTTACAGTGTTTTTCAAAAGAAACCTCACTTTCCAGTAATGTTACATTTAAGAGTGTCATCTGAGACTCCGAAACTGCTGGAAGTAAAATCTCTGGCTGCAGAGGCAGAGAACAAAGCTTCTCAGTCATTATTCAAAGGCAGCACCTCTGCAAATAATGGCTCTGAGTTTACAAGTAATTATAAATCTGTCTAGCTAAAACCAGAGCTCACCCTGAATGTTAGAGGAGGGAGGGGGAAAACAAAAAGGGTATTAGCTTTATTGATCTGCTCTGAGAGGGAAGCACAGAAAGTGCTGAGGTAAAACATTTAAATACAGCCTGTTCAGGAACTGGAGTGCCTGTAAAATGTCTGACTGTGGCACCATGATAAAAATTGTGCCCTAAAATATAAATAAAACCACTGAAGTTCTTAAAAGTGTCTTAGACACTCAGCAGGAAAAGGAGTCTATTTTAGACATGAAACTATCTTCAAATCCACGGGTGGGCCCACAGCCATTAAGTCTGAAAGATTTAATCATGAAAGGAGACATGATTAAGTTTCTGTCTGTATTTTCCTACTTTGCAGAAGAGCCACGACACTTATAATGCCATTGGAAGGCCAATTAGGCACCTTTCTGCAGACAATCTAACATTCAGGATCCAGCACAGTGCAATACAGGCCCCGGGGGCAGAGCTGGGCAGGTCTGGGATCGGTAACCACAGTGACTCATCAGCAGCCGCTTCACCTCCCAGATGCATCCAAGACAAATTCATTCCATGGCTCCCAACCTTCAGCCTTGCTCTGTAGCCCTCTGCTGGGAACCAGACAGCACAAAGGGATTTCCCAAATCCTCAGGGAGATGGTATTTAGCTTGTGAACACGTTCCAGATCTCATCCCTGCCTGCTCACAGCAGGCAGGGCAGGGCAGCCCTGGGTGGTTCCTGTGCCCGTAAGCACAGATGATGCAGAGCAGCCCTTCCTGCCTCCATCACACGGGTGTTCCCACACAACAGAGGTGCTCTGCACTCTCAGCAGGATAGTCCTGCCAGTTCAGTTCACCTTCAGGGCTATCACATCATGTCACTATTACAAACCTCCTGTATGCAAAACTACAGAAGGCTTGTCCACATGCAGCTGTCGACCACAGCCCCACACTGACTCCCCTGCCAGAGCCACACCTGGCAAAGCTTTGGGAGTGAAAGGCTTGATGCAGAGCAGAGACAGACCAGCACAGAACAGTCAAGACACATAAAGCATATGGAGAGGAATTGAGGCACCTAACCTGTGGGCTTGAATACACAGGTTATATCAGAGCTGTCTTCCCACAAACAGCTGATTAATCACCATGCCTTAATTACTACAAGAGGAGAAACTCTGCTTCCAAGCCTAAACAGGCACAGAAAAAAGCTCTGTGATAAATGTATAGGGGAAAAAACATCAACACTAACCTGTGTATTGGCCAAAAGTACATTTTTGTTGAGAGCACCTTTCTGAGGATGGTTTGAGTGACAGAAGAAAAGGCACAAAAGCATCCTTTGGGGTAGCAAAGAATGCTAGGAATGCTGCAGAGAGCTGCAGGAAGGACAGTATTAATTCATAATGTCTCCATTGGTCCTGATTCTTCAGGCAGTCTGAAGCTGACAGCTTTTTTCCTCCTTTTTTTCTCAGCCCTCCTATGTTTTTGCTGTGCAGTCACATAGGTGACTCATACAAATGGTTTGCAGCTTACAGGAAACACTGTCTGTTCCCTACCCAGCTTGTGGCTGTTCAGTGCCCCTATTCCTGGCTCCCTTTCCCCTGGAGAGCTGGCTTTTTCCATCAGCCTTGCCAAGGGTGGTGGTTCTAAGACACAAACCTGCAGCACGTGCTGCACAAGCTTTCTCACAAGCTGCTTCCTGCTCACCAGAAGATGCTGTGAGAGGCACAGCACAGGCTCCACACGTCAGCCCCTTCATACCAGCTGCATTGTCACCCCCGTCTGGACTCGGATACAGTGCGATGGCAGACTGCTAAACAGCTGTCACACTCTGCCCCAAGCACAGTTGCATCTCACTGCCAAGTTTTCAAACTCCTGTTTTAGTAAATCAAAGTGTTGTAGAAAGAGAAAAATACTAATGACATCATGTGGCATCGTTACTTTATTCAGATAAATCAGCAACTGCCATCCCTGTTGGCTTTGGACCAGCAGTAGAAAAGACTGTTTCCATCTTGCAGAAAATTGAGTGATTTAGTAAAATTGCCCTTGAACTCATGACTTTAGAGAGACTGCACTTTCATGAGCCATTCCCAAGTGAAATCCGTGTCCAAGGAATGGTGGTGAAATAATCAGGCTACTAGTAAAGACAGGAGAGAGGATGAGAAACAGCCAATTCTCAAACCCTGCTAATTCAGAGGAACTTTACAGATGCCACAACAGTGGAAACTGGGGAGAGCAGTCCCAGGACATGTACCACTATGCCAACACCACATGCCCAACACATGCACTCACAGCCACACCTGTCTGGTGAGCAGGACAGCTGCTAAATGAAGCATGGCAGGAATCTGAGATTAAGAGAAACATAGCAAAAAGCTGAGATTTCCTTTTCTCTTCCTTTTTGATTGATTAGAAAAAGCAACAAATCCACAGGGATCTGTGAGGAGTTCACACAAGTGCTCCAGGTGTCTGTAGTATGTTATTTCTGAAACTTTTCAAACCAGTATCTCTAGTTACTACCACTTTCAGTGCAAGAACCCCTGGCCCTTTTAATACCTCCCTAGACAGAAACTGCTCAACAGTTTCCCCAAGCAAGGGCCTAATGTTACAACTGCACTCCCATTCACCCAGGTTCCCACTCAACTCACCCAAAACTCAGCAAAACTTCCCAGATCTGAGGACCTGGGATCCCCATTTCTTCCTCCTGTCTTGGCTCTGTTCTACCTTTCCCTTAGCTTCAATATAAGGGATCCTAAAATTATAATAAACAAATGCTGGACCACATCTTGTATGAGGGTACCAAACATCCCAAGGATGTCAGTGAAGATACAGGAGCATCCTACAAATGCAGGACATAACAAGGCCCAGTGCCTTGGTAACCTGAAGTATCCATTATCCATCATGCTACTAAACTCATTATTTTTTCTAAGACAGACTCTGTCCTTCTTTGCTGACACTGAATTTATCTTTTTTAACCTGTGCTAGTAGCAGTTATATTTGGTGCCACAGTAACAGAAAACAAACAAAAAAAGCACACTTTTTTTTAAAAGCAAGAGCATTAACAATTTTCAAGGGCAAAACATGGAGCAGAAGGTGAGTAAAGACCATACTTACTGCACTATCTGATCCACAGAAACTCTGACCAAAGGGGAGAGCTGTTCATCTGCTTGATCCTTTCCTTACTACTTCCATGTTTCTCTTCTGTTGACCAGAACTGAAAATGCAAATGTCTCCTTTACACCCATCCACCCTGAAAGGAGAGAGCCAGTCCATTCCAGGTAACTTGTCTTTTGCTTTCAAGACTGGGCCAGTATTGCATATTCATTACCACATTAAAAACACTTTGCCTGAGGCTTGCATTTCTTGCTGTGCTGTAATGAGTTCAAGACCTCAACTGTCTGCTTGGGGATTTAGATCACAGATCTTTAATAGTAAATTTTAAGGCAGAATATTTAATTTTACTTTTTTTTTGCTGAAGTAGCACATTTATAATAGTACACTACAGCCACTAAATAAAGATGGGGAGAGCATTTTTTTCGTGCAGGTAACAGAGTCTCTGGGTTACCGTGGTCTGGCTGGAGCCATTTCAGATTTTGGATGCTGATCTCCGCTCTTAACCTATTACTGGATCTCCCCAGTGTCACATCTCCCATTACAGTCAAATAACACATTGGAGCAAACTGTAACATATTTCTAGCACTATCCCAACAGCTTTTTAACAAGCCCTACATAAAGCAGAGCTGCTAATAAAACCAAAATACTCTGCAGTTAATTCTTGGAAGTTTACCACCGAGATCCCACCAACACTACTAAAGAGACATTGGCTTTATAAAGCTCAAAGCCTGCTTTCATCTAATTAAAGGGCCTAGATCCACATCCTGACAACACTTCACAGCTCTCAGCTTCTTCTGGGTCCTCTGACAATCTACGAAACATGTATAGCATCACATCCCAGCTGGAAACTTTGAAAAACTACAGTATTCTGGAAGGAACAGCAGCATAATTATTGTTTCTCTAAGTAGTGCCAGATGTGTTTAAAAGCCACAAAGATAAACAGGAGGGGAAAAGCTGCATAGTTTGAATTAAAGCTAGTAAGAGCATAAACAAGCCCCTCCAATAGCCCCAGACTGACAAACCAAGTTCCTGCTCACTCTTTTCCTCATCAAATCTCTTTCCCACTTGAAGTTACGCAAGCACGCACCACCTCAGTTACTGTGCCAGAGCAGAACATGTTACAGGAAAAAGATCAGTCTACTTTTCCTCTGGAAAAGCTCCAAGACTCCCAGGGTCTCAATTACCATGAAATCCATGAACCACCACATTCTGCTTTGCTACCTCACCTCACTGCAATGAGAGGCAGATAGGAACAGTCTTGGATCTCATGACAACCACCTCAGCCTCACAGGGACTAGAGCCCTGCCCTTGGACATGCTGCTTTGCCTTATTTCTTTCTGTGTGCTTATTCCCTGGAATTATGGCTAGTTTGGGATGCTAGTGGTCTGACAGACACACAGAACTGAGCAACATGAGAATGAGTCACAGATGGGGACAGGAAAAAAGAAAAGGACAAAAACAGGAGAAGCAGAAGTTTTTCCTGTGACTGCTTGTGATTCAAATAATCTTGTCCCCATACTGCTATATTAACATGCAGGTTCGCTTCAAAGATGTTCACCTAAAAAGCTGTGATCCTGCCATTTACCTGATGAAACACAACATACTCTTTCCTTCACCAACAGCAAGACATCACCAGCATAATGTTCTGACTAAACTCCTCTTACTTCTCTAATTTTACCTACACCTTGACAAGCTTTAAATTGACAGTGACAAATTGACAATGCTTTAAATTCTGCGAACAGAAAACAAATGTCCTTCTGCTCAGGATATTGTTTCTCTTGGTTTTACTCCTTATTCCAGCCTTTAGGTTAAAACCTAGAATAAACATACCAGTACTTCAGAAGGGCAGAGGATTATAACCATACACTCTCCCATAGCATATCTAACCAAAACTGGAAGCCCTTACTAGATAATTCCTGCAAACGTTACTTCAGCAGGGGTAGGTGGGCAGGGCTGCAAAGTGAATGTTTTGGCAGCAGAGTTGTCTGAAGATACAACCAGTCTGCACTAGGAATCACAACTTTACAAGCCACACTATCTGTTTTAGCCTTTACAGTACACTGCTCCTCTCTCTGTATAACCAGTCCAGTGACTAATAACTGCCCAGAAACAGGAAGGAAAAACTAATTGAAGACAACATTGCTTTTTATTAATTTTCAAGACACCAGTATTACAATTTTTAAATCAGGTAACAGCATCAGTTCAGGGACTGCCCACTGCAATGCCTACAAAGAGGCCAGAGATTACAGACCATCACCTCCTGATTAGAGGCATTTTCATTTATGTAATATTCATGGCAAAACAATGACTTTCCATCTCCTGCTTGAAGCCAGCACATCCTTCCCCCAACAGGAAGGAATGGAGTTCACAGAAGGTTTCTCAGCCTTTTCAGCACAGATTTATTCCCCATTATAAAATGCAACCACAGAAGAGCCCTTGAAATTACAAGTGCCACTGAATTCCCAGACTAAAAAACAGCACTAACAATTCCATTCCTACTGGCACCTCAGAGCCCATAATCACATGCCTCAGGGCTGTTCTTCAGATAGAGCTGGAGGTAGTTTTTGAATGTCTGTGTGTCAGTTATTATAGCCTTGACAGCAGGGTCCTCCTTCATGGCCTCCACCCAGCGTTGGAGCTTTGGGGTGCGATTCAAAGAGCTACAGGAAAAAGGAAGAGACTGAGTAACACAAATGGAAAATCTGGAGGGCATCAAGGAAACAAAACAACTTGAACAGTTCCATTTCACTACTTTTTCTGTCCCAATGTCCAGTTTAGAGCAGGATGCTTTCCCCATACTGCAACACAATACAAGCTTTCTTCAGCAGCCCCCAAGAGTGGCCTATTGCTGCAGTATACACCAGGAATATTGATGCTGAGGCACTTCAGAACACACCAGAAGCCAGGCAAAGTACTCACTCTTCCAGCTGGAATGCTTCCAGACGTTCAAACCATGGCCAGATCAGGTAGTCAATCATTGAGACTGAGTCCCCTCCATAAAACACCGTGTTGCGTTTGGACAGAGCCTGTGAAGGGTGAGAGATGTCAGCTGCCCCCCAAAGGAAAAGTGCAGCAGAACACTACACAAAAACCCCAATGCACAGTGGAAGGCAGGCACACTACAGGGATCAGTGAGCAAACAAAAGAGATACAGTATATTTCTCTTGTGCACACAGTATTAGCAGAGTCAGAGCTAGTCAGTAAAGCTTAATATTACAGCTTCTATTTCATAAACTCAGCTCAGCTCTTCTCCAGAGGTTTAAAAACTGTCACAAAATATGAATCATTAGCAAGCGGCATCATGTGCACAAAGATGAGTTTAGCTCAGAATGTTTGTGATTTCTTGCTTGTCATAAAACCTAAACGGCACAGATTAACTGAACACAGCAGCACACATGTATTTCTTGAGCAATAAATCCAGCTAAATTTATCATTCTGACAAATTAGAGCACCATTTTAGCAGGGACTCTTCTCCCATGGCAGCTGAGGCCAAGTGGTGCCAGGGAAGCATTTCTAACATTACATCTCAAACTGCATTTGATTCCAGATGCAAAGACAACAGGAAGCAAGTGTAACTTACACCAGAAAGAGATCCCCCCTCACAGCTCAGCACAGAAAACAGGGCCACAAAGCCCTGTTACATTTATGACTCTAATGCATTTTTAAGTGCCACGGTCATCCAAGTTTAATATGATTTAAGGACCCTCCAGACCTTTTTCTCTTCTTTCATTAGATTAGTGGCTCTAGATTCATTAGTGGCTCTATTTTCAGGCACTTTGGTGTTTTAAAGGCGGAACTTAAAAGACCTTACAAATCTCGGTCTTTTTGTACACACACCACTCTATACGCTTATATAACATTTATTCCCTGTCCATAACCCCCATGATATGGTAGAGATTTTCAAGCAGCCCTTCAGGAAACATGGAGCTGAGCTCCCAGGTATCTGGCAGAACACAACCAGCAGCTGCACAGGGGCACAGACAGGAACACAGTCCCCTCTGCTGGGCAGCAGAAACTGAAACACAGAAGTGTTCTAAAGTACTTCCCCTCTGGAATATCTCTTGCAATACACTGAGGGAAGTTTGCATGGCTCTGTTCTGGCCTCCCATTCACAGCTGACTATCAGCTGCAAAATCATTCAGGGTACAGTAAAACAGAGACACTGAAGGAACAGCAAGTTATTTCACAGTATTAATCGAGCAGGAAGAAGGTTAATCCTTCCTCAATGTTGAATCTATATCTGTATTTCAAGGAAGTGAAATACGCAGCTTCCCCCAGGAACTCCTCATCTGCACTACTCCAGTCTCAGTCTGATTAGATGGGCAAGACTACTCTGGAAACAATTGTGCTTTGGCAGCCCAAGGGGATGGGAAAGCAGAATGCACCAGAATGTAAGGAGGACTAGGAAAGTACTAAAAGGTTAGTGGCAGCTTTGCACCAGAACAGAAATACTCTGGAGGAACTCTTCCTCATCCACCCAAGAATTGGCTGTGGCTGCTAAAGACAGAAGGAATGGGATCATGACAAAGACAAATCCAACAGCTGTTCAGACTAGCCAAGAACCATTACTGACATGGACTGTCAAGTGGCTAATACAGCCTCAAAGCAAGCCACCTGACACTTCCTGGAGTTCCACTGAAGTTGCATTACACCACCAGCAGCAGAACATGGTCCAGGGTGCACACATTACATTCTGCTTCCACCCACCCCAAAGATAAGCTCTAGAATGAAAAAAGATTTTATGTCATCACCAAGGTATCTGCACTACTTTCAGCACAGATGCTCTTCAGCAGCTCAGACTCCTCAGCCCTTGCTCTTAGTACATGCTGCAAGGTCTCCTTCACTTAAAGCAGAACAAAGATATCCAAGACAACAGCAGTCTGCTAGAATTCAAAAATCTCTACAAGTCTACAGAGGCTTTACCATTAGAAAAAGTTTAGTTTAGCTAGATAAAGTTCAGTTTCGCTACTTGAGATTTATTCTAATGGTGCCCTTGTGCATCCTGTGCTGAGGGTAATAAATTGAGAGATTGTTTCTTGTTGTAGCTACCAACTAAATGAGAGATCTACCTCCAAAGGACACAGCATGAACGGAAAAAAGGAACATACAAAGGCTGGCAATCTGCTCATTATCATGAAATACTCTCACCTCTTCAAGTTTGCCAAACTTTTCAGCAATCTCTGCTTTCAGTGCAGTGGTGTCCTGTCCATCTTTGACTGCCAAAACATGCTTGAAAAGCAAGGACGTAATCTATATAAAGGAAAATATAAAGTTTTTAATGCATCTATTACAAGAATACAAGTTTGTGACTCAAAACTTAAAATGTTAACTTAGATGTTAAGATATTAAATGCAAGTTAAATCTTAAGATAGGTGATGTTAAAGAGTTTCGTAAGTCCATAGATAAAAATCTTCTATACTTATAAAAGGCAAGCAAAAGCCTAGAGGAAGAATGAATACAAACAGAATGAGTTTTAGTCTTGTAATAAGAAGGGAATAGTGAAAAGAAGAGTGTTTCCCATCTGCACATTTTCTTTCTTGCAACACACTTCCTTCCATTCAGTCTATTTACAAAGGCCTGTTGCAAACATATTCTCCCTTTTATTCCCCTTGCATCTTCTGTTTCTTTCTCTCTTGCCTCATACCCAAGTGACTTCTATCACTTCTTAGACTCCTCAGATCACATGCTAGAGGTTAATTCCAGTCAACCAGTTCCAACCTCAAATGAGAGCCAAAACCAGCCTCCCTATACAAGTCCCATGTTTACAGCCACATGCCATCTCTTGTCCATGGTTTTAGGCTCTCTCAGTCAGGCACTTCCCACATCCTGCATTCACACAGTGCTTCCTACAGAAAGGATCAGAAAAAATAAAATACAGCAATTGTCACTTCCCAGGTCTCACATCTTCAGCTGGTTTGGT
The DNA here is from genome assembly GCA_013397075.1 of Rhabdornis inornatus. NCBI lineage: Eukaryota > Metazoa > Chordata > Aves > Passeriformes > Rhabdornithidae > Rhabdornis > Rhabdornis inornatus. The sequence continues at coordinate 34,965 of VWZS01003656.1, forward strand.
CTGCTAACCTTTGCTCTATTGTAGGATGCTCAAAACCCTACCTCAGTCATACAAACCTTCACTTGCTTGGATGCCTTCCTGCATCCATCCTTGCACATAGTTCTGGAAGCAATTCAGAGACACAGTGGATTGTATGTGCTTACAGCAAAAGGTCCCAAATATCCCCTCTGCTTATTTAAATGCTCATCCCAGACACAAAACCTGCCTCAAAGGATGAAACATCAGCAACAGAGCTGCAGTTTTTGGTGCAGTGGTGAAGTCAGAAACAGTCCTACTCTGACCACACAGTACCTTTGAGAAGTCTTCCAAGAGCATCTTCTGACAAGCTCGCTCATATGGGTCTGAAGGCATCAGCTTCTTCCCTGGAAATGCTTCATCCAAGTACTCACAGGCGATTGGGGACTCCCAGATCAGCTGGCCCTTGCTGGTCTCCAGAACAGGAACCAGCCCAGAGGGCTGCTTCTCAAAGTACCAGTCAGGTTTGTTCTTCAGATTGATGTTGATTACTTCATGGCTAAAAGAGCAAAAGAAACAAGACCCAGACAGGCTCAGTTCTGCTCCAATCCACCTCATGCCATGGTGAAAAGCAGTCACCTCAACAGTTCAGTACTTGAGAGGCTCAACCCTCAAGCCACTGTACTCCCCTGTTGTATCCGAAGTTGTTTGCAGGACTAATCCTTTGACACAGAAATACCAACACACTCTGCTGGAGAAAGCATGCACTGACTTGCAATGAGTTGTTTGCAGACTGTATGCATGTTTTTTAATAGTTTAACAAGCACCCAATTACCGGGCTAAAAACAAAGTTTAGAACTCAGCACACTTATCACATTGAGTTCAGGGGCAGTCTAAGAAAGAAGTAGTTGACTGCAAATGAGTTACACCCCAACTAAGAAATGCACCTGAGCCTCAACCTGCCCTTACACCAAAGAGCAAATCAGGAGAGCATCCTTCCTACTTATCTTCACAACCTATAGCCCCATACAGAATATGTCGTTAGGGTAAAGGCAAATAGATATTGGTTAAAAAAATATATGGGAGATATGTCTACATTAAAAAAACAGAAATTCTATGCTGAGTTATATGTGTGACCCCAGAAAACTCCTAGTAAGCCCAAAGGTCTGCTAAACACAGCTGAACCTTCAAAACAACTGAAGTTACCAGAAGGCAACTATCACATTTAGGTAGCCATAAAACCCGTCCAAAATCACTATGCTACAACAAACCTCCCAGCTCCAAAATCAGTTCAAAGACTCTAAATAAAAACAGAATTCAACTGATCCAGAAGTTTTATTGCATCTACTCTCCACCCACCCCCAAAAAAAAGACTCATATGTAAAAAACAAAAATAACTAACTCAACTTTCACCTTACTACCAAGAGACCTGTTAGCATTCCCTATTCCAAAATAAACTCCCAGCCCTGTGTTGGCTAAAAAACTGCTGGCATGCCTTGGACTTCATAGAACCAGAAAAAGACAGAAAAAACTGTTAATTTTAATTTGTACCTGAGGAAGACACAAGACCCCATTCAAGAATGCTGAACTGATAAGGCTATCTTGAAAAAGAAAAACACAAGCACTGAATTTCATTACCTTACCACAGCACAAGAACAAGACAATGTCACAGGAACACAGCACATTTCCTGTCTTAAAAAGGTCATTCACTCACTAGTGTGTTTTGCTGGGCAGTGACACAACAGAAACACTGAACATTCGTGGCTTCCAGAATTCTCACGGCCACTCACATCAAAAACAAACAGTGTACGTTATGTCTCTACTCGCATTTACTCAGTATAAGCTATCACAGGCGAGAATTATAGAAGAAAATCAGCTTGGCGTTTTTACTTTGGGCCTTTACGCAGCTGACTTCATACACGGCCCACTCATTCGAGCTTTAGAGCAAAATCACGCAGAGAAGCCTGTTCTCACTCAGCTCGTTCAGGAATGTTTAACTGAGGGAAGAAAGGAAGCCAGGCCGGCTCTCGCTGGGTGCGGGGAGGAGCTCACCTGATGCCCTTGGCGCGGAGAACCAGGCGCGTCCGCTGCGCGTAGGGGCAGAAGCGCATGCTGTAGAGCCGGAGCAGCCCCGCGGGCACGGGGCCCGGCGCCGCGCTACCTGCGGGGGAGAGGAGAGGGAAAGGGACGGGGGCTGTCACCGCCGCCACCGGCCCAGCCGGGGAGCGGTGCCGGCCCCCGCCGCTTACCTTTGCCCAGGCTGCGGGACTGATCGCCAGACATGCCGACACGACGCGATGGGCTCCGAACCGCGACTGCCCCTCCGCAGCCCAGCCCCAGCCCCAGGCACCGCCCGCCGGGGGACGGCTGTCCGGCCCCGCCTCTCTCCGGGCCCGGGGCAGAGCCGCTGCCGCTGCTGACGCGGACAGCTTTCACGCTGGTGCTCCCCTGAGCTGGCCGCCCTCCCCAGCCAGCTGGGACTGGCACTGTTCAGCTGCTCTCCCTCTCTCTCCGTTTGCCAATAACTGCACAGCCACCGCTGGCATTCCCGTGAAAATAGGACAGCCACGGCCGAACTCCACCTTATGGGCCAGGTGTATTTATAAGCAGTACCTCCAGCAGCTGCTGAGGTACCCGGTTCCCCTCAGTGCCTCCTCCTGCGTCACCTATGACCCTCCAAAATGCGATCCAACCCCACCTTGAGGGTAACAAGGAGGGTTTCTCTCTCCTGCAGCTGTTTTGCTTCATGATAAAAACCCCTAGAAGAGACAGTAACCCGACAGACAAGAGGGCATAGCAAAAGTTAAATCTAACTTTCTTTTCCTAGTACAGTTATAGAGGGATTCATGCTTGCTTCTGCAAACAGGATCTTTGTGGGAGCATCAGTGCGTGCAGAGAGCAAAAGAAAGACCCAAAGTACAGATTGAAGCCTTCTTCATCCCGTTTCTCCCTCTTCACTTGAGATTAGGGCCCTCCTTGTACCAGCTTTCCTTGGAGTATAATAATGGAAATGGAAGTGCTTTCCTCCTAATGACTTTCACACAGTGTCCAAGTTGATCTCTGACAGAGAGGTGAAATGATCCCCTTCCTGTGACTCCACACACCAGTCTTCAGGTTGGCACTGTACATTAATAGGAAACAGCATATTTGTAGGGACCTGTGGGCTGGCACAGCTCTTGCCAAGGGGAGGGAAAATCCTGGCCTTCCTGGCAATGCATACCCTCTGCAAATTCAAACCCCCAAGGCTGATAGAGCATTCTTCAATCTCATCAGTGGATCTGTGCTTGCACAGGGGCAAGTCCTACCTCTTTTGGTTTGGTTTTGTCACTGGAGTTGGGCCTCAGACACCAGATCACAAAGACTAGTATTTTCTGTGGTGATGTTACCTGCAGATAAACACCAAGATGGTCACTAGTAACATAACCATGACTTTGACACCATTATCCATTGTAGTGGAGGAACATTATTTTTGTTGAGTCGTTGCTGCTTGATTATATATGTATTAAGCAGTTCAGCACAGAAAGGGAGTGGTAATGTGTTGCACAAGTCTACCATGCCCTTAGGCAAACAGAACCTGTACATAAGGTGCTCTTTGCCAACAAAATAATTTCTCCTACCATAAAAACTACTGTGTTAGAGGACATAGTCCTTATTCCTCTAAGTACCTATCTTTAGTAAAGATCCAGCAACATTTTGGGTGATGAAAAAGAGAGAACATTAATTTGAAATTTCTCATAGCCATTATGAAACACACAGGCAGTCTGCAAACTCACAGCCTGGAGACAGGCATGTAGGAACTCAAACCAGCATCACAAGACCCACATGCTACAATAAGCCCTCAGAAGCACCAAAGAAAATAAACCCACTTCCTCATTTTCTCCCAGTGTTGCCTGGCACAGAGTGCTTGTGGAGACAAGAGGTGAGGAATGGGCTTGTCCTGCTGCCTCTGGACAGAAATGTCACTCTCCATTCATTGCTCTCTAGCACTGGGAGTGCACATCAGAATTGCAAAACTGCATACTGCCACTGTACAGGGAAGTAACAGCAAAATAACACAAACACACTATAAATAACAATCCTCCCTTAGAAAAGGAAATCTGTTTTTCAAACACTTGGAGACTCTTACTGTGTTACCAGGTTAAAAGCTTCAAGTACAGAGGGAAAGGCTGCAAATGTACTTTCTCTTCTTTCCTGTGGAACCTTCTCCTCAGCTCACTCAGAAGCTTCAGGAGCCTTATCGTACACAATCTAAGAACTTTTGTACCTTACAGAATCATCAAGGTTGAAAGACACATTCAAGATTATTAAGTCCAATTGTCACCCCTAAACCACATCATCCAGCACCAGATCCAGAGCCCTCCTGAACACCTTTAGGGATGGCGACTTCAGAAAGACACGAGAAGAAGAGGAAAATAGGAACAGCTGTCCCGCAAAGAGACAGGCAGATGACACTGGACCAGGTGCAGGGACACACAGTGTAACCAAGAGACAGAACCCACAGTCTCTCAATGCACTCCTACACTTGATCCTATTGCACCCGCTTCTTAGACTCAGCAGCAATGATTGCCCAGGCTAAAGGGCCACAGATATCAGTGGCCCAGGGGCAGAACTACCCCACTTCACCAACAGCTGTACCAACAGCTGTACCAACAGCTGTACCAACAGCTGTACCAACAACTTCCCTCACGGCCTGCTCCTCAGAGGGGAGAAGGTACCACCCCCCCTGGGCTCTTAAATACCCGCCTGTGCTCATTGATTGGCTGGCGCAGGGGCGCGGGCCAATCAGCTGCGTGCTCCGAGCCCGGCCAATGGCAGGTGGGGTTGCTGTTGCCGGGGTGTGGGGGTCCCGCGGCGGCGGTGGTGATGATGGCGGCCGGTCTGGGCGCGGAGGGACCCGGCACGGGCGGACCCGCCCGCGCCGCGGAGGCCGCGCTGGAAGTGAGGTGGGGCGGCCGGCACAGCCCCCGCACGCTCCTGGGCCAGGGTGGGGTGCGCGGTGTCCTGCGCTGTGCTCACCCCGCGGCGGCTCCAGGAACAGGGTGGTCAGACAGGGAGAGGAAAGGAGGCAGCGCTGTCGGGGTCTGTGGGGTTAGCGCGGCGGGACAGGGAAAGAAGCACGGGCACATATGACAGGATCACGGAATCGGGTGGGTTCAAGGAACCACAGTGATGATCTGGTCCAACCTCCCTGCTCGGGAGGGTCATCCCAGAGCGTCGTGCATGCGATTACATCCCGACGGTTCTGGGCGAGCTCCAGTGAGGGAGACTCCACAGCCTCTCTGAAAAAAACTGTTCCAGTGCGTGGTCGCTCGCACAGTAAAGAAGTTGTCTGTCTGTCTGTCTATCTATCTATCTATCTCTTTTATATATAGCAGCCTGCACCCTTCTCCCCTTAGGCCTTTACTGGATGTACAAGAATGATAAATTGCACTGTCACCCCCATTAATTTATCCCTGCATACAAGTTCTCTAGATTCCCTTTTACCTCCACAAACAAGTTGCAAATACTTCATTTGCACTGATTCAGACCTAATGTTGCAGAAAAGCACAGAGCTAATTCTATAAGCGTGTTCAGAGAGGTCTCATGTGCCATGGCACCCCATACAACCTGTTCTTGTATGAAGGAAGGCCCAGAAAAACATTATCAGCTGAAATATCTCCTCTTGCCATGGCTTTCAGTTCATCTCCACAAGCACATTGTCAGTGCTCCCAGTCCTCTCTGGCTCCTCTTGACTTGCATGTAGCAAAACAAGCCAAGAGCAGAAACGCCTCAGAAAAGACAATGGGAAGTTATTGCTGGACAAAATTTATCTCAAGACCAGTAATTTTAAAACATTCTAAGTATGATAGCGCTGAGGCTTTAGTACCATCTTCTCTGAAGAGTACAAAGCATCAGCAACTTAGCTGATTTTATGACTGACTTATGTTTGTGAAAGGAGTGTGAAAATGCTTCTGGTCATTGCAGAGAACAAAGGTCTCTCCCAGTCAAATTCTCTGATTTGGAAAAAGAACAGAGATGGGATGTTTCTGAATGATAATTCAAAGAGAGGATGCTACCAGCAGCGTTGTACACAGAGGGTATCTTTTATACTGCTGAGACTTTCCTGCCATGGTACCAGCAGGCTAAACTCATATCCTCGGTGGTAAATGCAAATCCCTTTGGTAAGACAGCCCTGATGTTTGTCCACACACTTTTTGAGAAGTAAAAACATCTGCAAGCAGTTACAAATTTGTTGACATGTTGTAAGTTCATAAACAGAGCCCTCTTCAGTAATTTATTTCAGTTCTTGTGTAACACATCCTGTTTATATTCCAGAGTTTTGCCATGTTGAAGAACTGGAGTCTTCAAAGCAGAACAGTCCTCATGGTTTGCTTCATATAAACAGAAGCTGTACCTTTATATTTTTTAGTTTTATGTGTATGAGATGAACTATGAAAGTGGAAAAAGGTTAAGCAAACACAATTGGGTCCCAAGTATAGATCATACCCTGCAATTCTTACAAATAAAGTTATACGCTTTGGTGGGATATGTGAGTATGAAACCAGAGCCTGTGAACTTGGCTGACTTTATTTTTAGTGGAAACTGAAAGCAATAAAAGCATCTCTCCATGTTCTTGTGCCAGGCCTTTGTGCTCCATCAGGATAAGATTGACCATATGTTTTTGGAAATGCTGAGCTAGTGACTCATAATACCAGATCTTAGTTGTGGTTTTGCAACACTGGTATGAGGATGAGTCTAACAAATCCCAATTATCAGTTCAGTGTAACTTAGGCTACAGCATTCCCTTTTGCACAGTATTTTGAGAAATGTGTGCTGATTAATGTTTTAACATTCAGTTGCTATATTTTCAGTTGGGTTCAGGGATTCTCAAACAAGAACTTGGCCTTTGTCAACAATCAAACTGTCTGCTACCCTTGTGGTAGTTACATTCTCTTCCTGGACATCAAAACAAAGAAGACAAGAGCAGTGCAGTGTCAGACTGGCCAGGTGGGAGCCTTTGCAGCAAATGCCAACAGTCAAGTGGTGGCCTTTTCCGACCGGAAGCTGAATCCCCTCATACACATCTACACTTTTCCAGAGCTCAGTAAACTGACAGAATTAAAAGGTAGTGATGTGGTCACCCTCATCATCATCATTTCATTAAAACAATACTTTAATCATCAGTTTCTGAAGTTGTGGGCCTTTTTTATAAGACTTAGAAAACAGGGACTGTTTGTCCCTGTCACAGAGAACTGTCTCATGAAGAGATTCATGGAAAGCAGTGGAAGGAATTTTCCACTGCACTATTTCTATTTAGGTTTAAACTAGGGAGGAATATGACCATACATAGTGAAGCTAATTTAAAAGAAAAAGAAAAGGAGTTAAATGGAATTAGTTTTAGGAAAGTGTAGTCAAAATAAGCAATAAAATCATACTGCAGTAGACTCCCAAGCAGACTGCTGAAAGCCACATGAGAAATCCGGGATGTGAGGGATGAGGGTTCTTGCAGTCAAACTTTGGAGTCCAGGATCTAATGTATGTTTTTGCCTGCTTCATGTAATTTCTCTCCTTGGTTTAGTTACTTACCCTATTCATGTGTCAGTTCCCTTGCTATTTAAATAAGGATCATGATACTTGCTTTTTCATGTATATGAATAGAATTATGACTGCAAAGGATTTCTTGGGACTTGGGGAAAAATGCTTTACAATTTCAAGGTATTATTGGAAAGGAAATTGAAAAAATTCCAAGCAGTGATACATAGGGAACATTTTTATGATCAAATCAAAAGAATAATCTGCAGTGAAGCAAAGAAATCAAGGGCCTGAAGAATATTTAAAGAGTTAAAATGGATATAAAGGAGTGAGAAGAGTATCTGGTACTATAAAATAAAATCTGGGACAATCAAAGACCATGTTATTTATTTTTACTTTTCAGGTGATGTTCAGCTGGACTATACCTTACTTGCATTTAGTTTTACAGGCCCATATCTGGCCAGTTACTCTTCAATCCCAGAGTTTGTCCTTTCAGTATGGTAAGAGTAAAAAAAAAATTATCTTACGCCATTTGTATTTAATTCATATTTTTGTGTGACTACTGTTTTAGCATAGATTAAGCTAACAAATGTGGAATGCATACTGGTTGCCTTCATCTCTTTTTTTTTTTCCTAACTGATCGTTGTCTGCAAACTTTCTGTACCAAAATTGCTGTTTATTTTCTAGTATTAGTAGACACTAGTCAAAATGGCTGTTAGCTGTAGCAAAGTCATCTTTTACCTTCCTCCAAATTTTGTTTTTTGGAGTGCTTCCACAGCCTCCAGCATCATTTAATCATCTGTTCACTGTTGGAAGTTGAGCACCATGCTGTTTGTGGAAGAAAGTTGCCTGCTGAAAAAGAGGAAAAGGATTCTAAAGTCAATTTGCACTGGTTTGTCCCCCCGGACTGTTCAGTGGTCCTCTTAATTACTTTTGCTTGATATTAGTTCTGGCTTATAATTTTGCTCAGTGATTACACTAACTTGGATCACTGGGTTGGATCATAATTTTCTACTCATTGATATGAAATATTATATAATGAAATGCAGATACAGAAAGGTAGACTATTTAATATTTTAATTGTACTGTAAAATACAATCCTGCTCTTGCCTCCATTGCCAGCAGGCTCCCATTGACTTATGGGACAAGTCTGGGAGTCTGAGCACTTCAGAATAACTGGGAAGGGTGGAGTAGGAAAATGGCAAGCAAGGACATGTAAGGAATAGTCTATATAGTCTTAGTTTATTGATGATCTTTTCCTCTACAATTATAAGTGAAGATGCAGAAACTCCTAGAATTTCAGAGTAATGAGAGTAGATACTATTACAGATGCTTCTTCTTTATCCCTTCTGAAGAAGAATAATGTTTGCTGTGAACTCTGCTTTTAGACAGTAGTTCAAGAAGGATGCCTGTGAATATCACACTGGAAACCAAGAAAGGCTCACTGGCCTGACAGCTGACACACTTGTCACCCGCAGAAGTAACACACGTGGTCCAAGGTGTTCATTTGTGCTCTTAAGCAAAAATGCGCCATCCTGAAAGACTTCTCTAGATTATTCTTAAAACCAGAAATACCTAGAGATGTTTAAATGCTTTAAAGTAGTAGTAATTTCCAAGGCCAAACAGTTTTAACCAGTTTGTATCAGCATGTTACAACTATCAGCAGGTAATTGTCACAAAAAGCATCCTAAGTCACAAAGAATTTAGTAAGAAAATACGCTTACATTTGAATATTAAGCTTAGAATATGTAATAATTTGAACAGAGGTGTGTGAATTTACTGTGAAATCAGGACCTTCATTTTTGTGATTGGATTATCTTGTGCATTCATTGAAGATATGTGCATGTATAGGTGTCAGAAATCTCAGTGTTGAGCATTAGATGTCATGACTATATAAGTATTGCACAGCCCCGGTACTTTAAGCAGCTACTTTGGAATCAGAGGTATAAGAGATGTTTTGAAAGATGTCAGTCAAAACATAAAGAGCTTGTGGATAACTAAAAGCTGCCTTTCATCTGAGATATTGTATCCCTAGTATTTATTCTTTTCTGTTCAAGGGAGAAACTTAATGTCAGATTCCTTTTCAGATACATATTCCACTATAGTTTCAGATCTTAGTAAATTATCTACTATAAAACCTGTTGGTGTTACCTGGTAGGTATGAGGCAAGAACATGCTGAAAGATCTTTAGAAACTAAGATATGCTGATAACTTTAAAAGTCAGAATTGTAGTTTATAGCTTCCTGTAATTTTAATGAGGGCTACTGCATGTGTGTGAATAATTCCCATTTTTTGCACATGCTATAAATGTTAACAGTTGTTTGCTTCGTGATCGTTTCTGTGAGTGAATTTATTAGTCAGACTAAGGGATTATACTGAATCCTTCTACAGCAGTGTATGCATTTTAGATTTCTCCTCTCAGCAATAATGACAAATACCAGCCCTATAAACGTTGTTTAGATTAACAGTCAGATAGATTGTCCAATAAATTAAGAAACAGTTTTAACCATTTTCTTCAAATGATGTTAATCAGTTTTTGGATAGCACCTAAAAGTGCAAATGCCATCAAATATTAATCTGAATATTGAAAAATATGCAAATTAGATTAGGAGAACATAAAATAGGTTATACTGGACAAAAGAAAAGTCAGCAGAGAACAGATTCCCAGGCTTCTGTTAGCTACACATAACAGCCCCACACAGTCTCTGCCCTGGTTTGTGCCCAAGTTGGTTAATGCAGCTATAGCTTCTATGTCTGTGCTCTCAGCACAATTACTGTATTACCTAGGTAATTAATCCACAGATAATCATAGGCTGAATGTGGTTTGTTTCCTCATTATCACACCTTCCAGCTGCAAGTATTACAGTCATTATGTTACATATTGGAAAAGCAAGGCTAGGGTGCTGAAGAGTTAATTGTTTGGGCCTATTTTAGTAGTTACTGATGGAGCTAATGAAAAAGAAATCCATTTCTCGTGACCGCTGGTCTTTTCACAAAAGGGAGTGCGTGATAATGTTTCTAAATTGTCAGTTTTGCCATCATTTTCTAGCAGTAATAATTTTATGTGTGGTTAATTAACCACATCCTTTTCATTCTTAAGAGGACCTTACTTGTTTGACAGCAGAAATTTTTTGTCAGTGACAAAATACTTGCTTTCCAAACTGGATGTTGAACATCAGTCCTAGTTGCATCCAGACCTTTGCCTTCAATGTTTTAATGAATTTGATTTTCTTTTATTCTCCTTAATGAAGGAACTGGCAAGAAAAGATCCTCCTGTGCAGTGAGTCTCAGCCAGGGCTAACAGGCGTCTCTCTGAGTTTTAACCCCATGAATTGGCAGCAGCTGTGTTTTGTTGCTGAGAGCTCCATTACCATCTGGCGCATTGAAAGGAGCAAGGACGAGTATCACCTGACACGGCAGTGAGTAGAACACCCCTCAGGTTAAGAGCAACATCTACAAGTGTATTTTAATAACAAACACTAGCAACACACATCTATTTGCAAATGATTTAGTCCCACTTAGTTCACCTAGCAATTACAGTCAGTAATTGCTAAATCACAACCACTGTAAATCTGTCTAGTTAATCAAGTGAATTAAATTTATTATTTCATTTCTTAGTACTCACATGACCAGATTATGCACACCATGAAGCTAATACTAATCAGCTGTTTTGGCAGCCTTGGTCAAAAGCTGTGTGACTGAATAAAGATAGTGCCTGGACTGCTTTTCTGTAAATGGTTACAGTTGAGTATTGCTGTTGTAGCTATGAAACCATCAGATTTGGATCAATTTGTTCCTAGTAAGCATAGTTAAACAATATCTGGCTGTAATCACAAATTATACCAAAAGCGGTATCAGTTTTCAATGTTATTTCCAACTTCTGTGACTAATTTACAGGTCCGGAGAGGATGGCTCTGTCAATGCAATTCACTGAGCATAGCAAAACTAGAATTTATTTGTAGCAAAATGCTTTTTGAGGTTGGTATAAAAGTAGCATGTATCGCTCAGGTTGGAGTCATTGACGTATAAAACCTGTGCTTCGATGTGGCAGCTACTCTACCATTCTCAACTGTGTTTAATCTTATTAATTATTAATGTAATCAACATATTGCCACTTACACAGTTACACTAATGAAAGTATAAACAAGGCCTTAATTTGTGATCTGAAAAAAATACCAAAGGGTTTTATGCTTTTTGGCATTACAGAATGCATGTGTAAATACATAGGCATACTCACTTTTCCACCATTACTTTTGCAGAAAAAAAGCCCATTTTGGAAACAGCGTCTCTGTTATGTATCAGCATTTACCATTCATATTTCTTCTTCTCAGACTGTGTCTTTTGCCTTTTCACAGTCCTGTGGAACTCCCCGATGATCAGGGGGCCGTGGGTCCTCATGAGGATTTGTTTTTCCCACCGTCTCGTAAGGATAATCCATACTATGGCCCTGATTTGCCAGTTTCAGCCATTGCTGGACTGGAAGGAGATGAAGCAGAAACCTTTGTGGTAGTTACTGAATTTTTTTCCTTTTTACTATTCCAAGTCATTATACTTTCTATACAAATAGATGTTAATAAATTTGTAATTCTAATGCTTATTAAATAGGTACAACCCACTGAATGCATTTGTTACATCAACAATATTTTTGAAATCCATTTTGCCAGGAGACTGAGAAGGCACAATGCTGCTCCCTGGTGCAGTACAGTGTTGAGATGTCTGACATAGGTCCTAGCATATATCTGTGCAGTGGAGGTTTGAATCTGTATCCTAAAAGCAGTATGAAGTGTATCAGCATTTAACTGTGCCCAAGCTAAGATCACCTGCTGAAAACTTGAAAACTTATTCCCATGCTAAACTGATAGTAACCCTCACGTATCCTTATTTCCCTTTGGGATTGCTTTCTTTTTGATGTTGAAAATGTCTCAAGCTATGGAAACAATGAAGGCTTTTTTCCAGACAGCAACACCTGCTTCCGAAATACATTCCCATACCACTCTAAGTGTTGGACCTTGCCATTTGTCTCACTTGTATTTGATTATTTGCTTTTTATCCTCCCTTGAGGTGCTTCTTTTTAGAGGCCTCAAAAGTATTCTCATTTTGTTTGAAATTTACTTTCTTGTGAACCTCTTCTTTTCATTGCCTCATGCTTTCACAATGGTAGAGGTTTTTACCTGTGTAACTGGTTTACTATGGTTTTCAGGACAATCAAGAACAATAAAAAAATATCCTTTATTGATTCTAAATACATGTGAACTGTTCATACTTGAAATCACTTAGAACATAGAAAGTGAAGATAATATATGCTCATCTGGTCCCTTGCCATTTTCTTCTGCCTTACGGCCTCTTAGGTTATGTGCAGACAATGAACACTAAAAACCCCACTTTGTTCTTTATTCTGTAAAATCAATTACAAGAGGTATTGGGAAAAAAAGCACTTCCTGTATTAGGTCTGTGAGGCTCAATAGAATTTGTCCTTGAATGGATGTCATTCCGTTCAGTAGTAGTAGGTTCTTATGCTTGAACTTGCAGAACCATGTTGTGAACTATTCCACATGGAAAAGTTTGTGCTTTCAGCCATACTGGATATATGTACTAGAGATCTCTATAGGGTCTTTGCATTCCCAGCTGCCTTCAAAAAAACCTAGATTTCTTTTTAGCACCTTCGAAGTGATTATGTTCTCCTTATCCATAAAAATATTTCCGGAGTAAGAGTAAACTGTTCTAATAGTCGAAATCATTGAAGATTGCATTTTCTTTCAAATTATATGGTAAATATTTTATTTATGACAGTTATTTACTGATATTTGATATGACAGTTATTTACTGCCCAGTTTTCTTAGATGGGTGTATTTTGGTTGTCAATATTGGTAGGTAATGAACAACAAGTTATTTAGAAATGAATTTTTTTTTCGGAAATACAGGCTCTTGTTCCTTTTGTAGTGGTGGTGGTATGTTGTTTCCTGTGTACTAAACTGTGAGGTTCTGTACTCACAGTTTAACACTGGGAGACAATGAATCTCTTTCTGGCATGCTTTCACCTTGCTCCAGGATATGGTAGCGGAGCAATTTTTTTTTAGGACTTGATTTTATTGTGCCTTACAGCACTAATTCTCTCCTCCATGCATGCCTGTGCACATAAACTCCATCTCTAACCGAGCAGAAAAACTGGTCTTCTAAACCCTGACACTGGAGGCAAATCACATGGTTATGTCCTGTCAAGTTAAGCACCTCTTACCAGCACCCCAGCACTGAAAAGCAAGCCCATTGCCAGTCTGCTTGTTTCTTCTTGGAAGTGTGTCGGTGTCCCATACTCCAGAACCACGTGCTGAGGCTGGCTATGTACCCAAGTGTAACCACAGCGGGGCAGCAGAGGGAAAGGAATTGAAATATCCTACAGCTTTCCATCCTTTTCTTTCTTGCATGAGATTTTTCTAGATCAGAGGTTTTTAAATGTTCTTTACCACAGAATCACAGAATATGCTGGGTTGGAAGGGCCCCACAGGGATCATCGAGTCCAACTCCTAACCCTGCATAGGACCATCCCCAGGAGTCACATCCTGTCCCCGAGAGTCTTGTCCAAACACTTCTTGAACTCTGTCAGCCTTGGTGCTCTGACCACTTCCTGGAGAGCCTGTTCCAATGCTCAACTACCCTCTGGTGAAGAATCTTTTTCTAATGTCCAACCTAAACCTCCCCTGACACAGGCCATTCCCTTGGGTCCTGTCACTGTCACTACAGAGCAGAGATCAGTGCCTGCCCCTCCTCTTCCCCTCCCAAGGAAGTTTAACTGCACTGAGGTCTCCCCTCAGTCCCTTCTTATCCAGGCTGAACAGACCCAGTGACTTTAGCTGCTCTTTATACAGCTTCCCCTCTAGACCCTCGACTATCTTCCTAGTCCTCCTTTGGATACTCTTTAATAGTTTATTATCTTTCTTACATTGCAGTGACCAAAGCTGCTCACAGTATTCAAAGTGAGACAGCACCAGTGCAGAGCAGAGTGGGACATCAAGTCCATATAAATCAGTTTCATCTGTAGCACCAATTTTATTCCATTGTCTTTTTATGAAACTTTTTGTGGCAAGGATCCATCATGGATTGTTTTTTCCCTGATGAGGTGTTACTCAAAAGGGAGGAAAATTTAAAAAAAAGACAGCATTATTATTATTAATAATAATATTATTATTATTATTAATATTATTATTATTATTATTA
>VWZS01003656.1:49931-190455 GCA_013397075.1 Rhabdornis inornatus
TATTATTAATATTATTATTATTATGCACCACCGTACCAATGCACAGTCCAAGAAGCAGCCTGGTTTGAGATTTACATAATCTCATCCTAGGATTAGCATATTTTTATGTGTAAAATCATGGCAGCAGGTACAAAGGAACATTGCAGAAATTGTGTTTACTCAAAAGCTTCTGTTTTGCAGAAGTTCAGTTACAACCTTCCCAAAGATTTGTGGTGTTCAAGCCTTATAAAATCAATGAAAATGCCTATATTAGATGTTTCTCTCGGTGATGTAAAGCCCTATTTGCTGTAAATTTGTTACTGTCAGCCATATTTGATTTCTGAAGTAAATATTAATATACCTTATTTCCGTTACATTTTTCCCCTGAGAAACTAAAAATGCTTTGTAAGCATAAATAGAAAGTAAGTTACTTACCCAGAACCATATTACAAGGGCTTGGTATATTTTAATAATGAAGTCTTGGTACTTATCAGTCTCTGTGCTATGTTTTCATCACAAGTCCATCCATATTTCCTCTTTTTATAGAACCTTTAGTGAGACAGCAGGTGTTTTACAGAATTATAGAACCTTTTTTTTTCACCCATCATATTGTTTAGTGATCCTCACCACTTCTGCATACATGCATGGTGCTTTGAATCCTGTCTTTTAAATGTTCTCCTGAGGTTTTCTTGTGTTTTGTGCCCCTCTTCCCCTCCCTGAATTCTCTTTAATCTGGTTCTTTCTGTCATGGTATTTTTATGACCTCTGTTACTGTTGTATCTGACCAGATACAGAAGTATTATCTTTGTTAATATTTGCTGGAGAACTTCTGTTCTTTGTGGTTTATGGAGGTTTATGGAGGACAGATTTATGAGAGTTATTTTAGCAGAATGAAATTCAAGGCACCTGGGAAGTCCAGGTCAGGGATATTTCTAGCACTTATTTGCAGATGACACAAAGATTGACAGAGCTGTTTTACAGAGCAATTTGGATTATACAATAAGATAAGCTATTC
Source organism: Rhabdornis inornatus (assembly GCA_013397075.1). Taxonomy (NCBI): domain Eukaryota; kingdom Metazoa; phylum Chordata; class Aves; order Passeriformes; family Rhabdornithidae; genus Rhabdornis; species Rhabdornis inornatus. Next base: position 50,926 of record VWZS01003656.1, read on the forward strand.
AAACAAAATGTGTTTTAGTACTGCCAGGTATGCAAGAACCACATGTTCACGTTTTGGCTATAAAGTGGAAGAATATTCTAAAAAGCAGTTTGAAAGGCATTTGTTGTGGTGAGGTCATAAAAAGTTACCATTGGGGCTTCCAGTACCCTTCTGGCATTTAAAGAACCCTCTAGGGTCTCAGTGTACTGAATTTTATCATAATTCTATCATTGAAAGTTTGGGAAATGCCCTTGTTATGGTGGGTCAATATCTTTGCAAGGATAGGGAAGATACTGGAGGGATTTCCAGGCTAGAGATAAAATTGCAACAATGCAAGTACTGGTGAATAAATCCAGATTTGTTTAATTAAAAAAAAAATATAGCAAATTTAAAAATACATAGTTTTTGATTTAAAATATAATTCATCATTTAAACAAGCTTCTAGAGGGAGAAGTGAGTTCTCCACCACTATCTCCAGACATATACTTTTTTGGAGAATGTTCTTTGTCAAGTTACTGGCTTCAGTGAAGGGATGACTGAATAAAATAATGCTGATGTTAAACGTGATGTCAAACTTTATAAGGTAATTATGGTTTTTTTTTCCTTTTCTTGGAATGCATGTAACAGCTTGTACAGGTATTTGTCAGTTGTTGATTCAACTTGTTTACTTTTATATTGAAGCCTAGAAATTGTATTAAGACTTTGGTGCATCCCACTGCCCACTGCTGGACTGCAACCACAGAAATATACATGGGCTGTAAAGAAGGTTATGTTTTGGCAATTGATGCTGAGCAATACAGTGTTTCTGTTCTTCAAGAAAAAGCTGCACCTGGTAAGAAATAGTTGAGTGTTTCATTCACGCAGGGAGAAAGTAGACAGGTGAAAGCTTTTCGTGATTTCTTCTGTTCTTCTATTTGGTACCTTACAGAAATTATAAAGCTGTTTTGTTGAACCCTATTTTTTTATTAGTACAGTAAACATATGAGAATGTATTTTGAGATTCTGTGGGGGGTGTTTTTAACACCGAATAATTGACTTTAATTTTTCTTTGTGGAAAAAAAAAGCAAACAAAAACCTAAATACGTCAAAATTGATTAAATTAACTATATTTCCAAGAGTCCAGATCTTATTAATCAGCCCTACTAGACTAACATTAAACTATTAATACACCACTTATAATACAACACTACTAATAGTGGTACTAATAGCAGTACCTTTTTTTCTATTAGTTAAGTACCAATAATTGATTTTGTTTTGCATGAAATGTTGGATAATCTTCATTTGCTGTGTTAGATAAAGTTAGAAGTGATCTTTGAGGGCTTATGAGTCTTCAAAAAATAAAACTGAAGCAATGTAGTTTAATAGCATTCCTTAGTGCCAGCTCTTACACAGACTATTCTGTAATGAAAACAAGGCTGCAGACACTGCCAGGCTTTACTGCAGAATGTATGAAGCACAGAGAGTGAACAGAAGATATCTTTGGCTTCAAACAAAGAAATCTGGTTTTAATTTATTCTGGAATGGGAGGACCTCTGGTTGATTGCAACTCACCAATGTGGTTTGTGTACCCTATATGTATTTCCACCTGTTTTTTTTTTTCCATGGGGACATTTAGCAGGCTATGACTGACTAAAGTTTCAAGTCAAGGGAAGCCCATTTCAGACCTTTTTCTGAGAATCCTGAGGTGTCTCCTCTGCTAATGCCACTACCCTTCTGTGCCCATTTAGAGGGCTTCTAAATGGATGATGCTGAGACACAGCCAACAAAAATTGTTCCTTGGGCAATCTGTACCCCATCATCCTTTGATGGGATGGAAGATGTCAGTCCTGTGGGGCACATGAAGTTCATACTTCGATCAGGTCTAGGAGGAGTACTGGAATATGCTTCTCCCTAGGATAGACCTGTTTCCCTAACAAGCACTGTGCTATTAGTGCTAATAGATAATCTCCTGGTAATCTTATTTTCTTCTGTTTACATACAGTACATGATTTTTTAAGCTGGAGCAAGTCCCTGCCTTCATTTTTGATAGTTAACACCAAAATGGAAGGCTGCTTTTAAAACAACCTAACAAAACAGCATTATTTCTCTTTTTGAAACTATTAGACTGTTAAATTCAGCAAATCAGGAGTTGTAAATCATCAAGAAATAAAAACCTGAGGTGTGACCAGAAATGTTTTTGTCAGTTGAGTAGAAGGCAACAAGAATATTGGCCATCTGGGCTTTTTCTTGGCCTGTGTATTTGAGTCCTATCCTAAAACTGTATAACAAAATGCTCTATATTTATATTGTATTGAAGCTTCTGCTTAATTTAAAACAGACTTCAATCTGTGTCTATTTAGCATAATGCTTAAGTGCATGGCCAGCTTTAAGCACATGCTGAATTCCTGATATGGTGTTGCAAACAGAATCATAAGCAGGCACAACATTTCGCTGAGGCATTGTTTTCAGAGTGGCTGAATTTTCCTTGTAGGTGTATCTAAAAAAAAAATCATTGTTAGAAATAAGAATACCATAACTTGATACTAGAAGGAAGATAAATCTGCATCTGAACCACTCTCCACACCACATCCATGTTATCTCCTTTTTACAGCTGTAAACTGAATAACAGAACTGTGCCTGCTCAATTGCAGATATTGAGTAGAAATTGAGTAAAAATGCACATATTTCATTTAGCATGCTGAACCTGGCTTTTGTTCAGTAGAATGGAATACAACTGACTTGTATTGCAATATTGACCTACAAATGAGGTTGACATTATAAATTATTTTCTTTTGTGCAGAGTTCATGCAAAAAATAGGAGATATGGTGTCTTATGCTCGTAGAGGACTGCAGAAAAAGAAAGGTATTTCCATGTTCAAATGAAGCTAATAGATTTTTAAGCAGCACTGCTGATGTCTGGGACTAATAATATGTGAATACAGCTGGAAGCCATTGGTTAGAAAAACTCATCTCACACTGGCCTCTGTAAGACACATTGTTGGCAATCTTATGTGTGTTTACGTGATAAAAGATTAATAGCTTTTATGCTAAGAGACAGCCAAATTAAAAGCCTCAGGAGAAACAGTGGCAGTGGAAAAAATTCTGTTCTAATTTAAATTGGAATAAGTGATGCTAGAAGAGGTTCCCTACTGCTTAGTTTTAGCATTTCTTTAGAACTGCAATCACTCATAATTTATCTGAGTTAGGATTTAGGGGTTTGTCTCAAACACTTTGTTTTGGGCACCACAGTACAAAAAAGATAGAATGGATGAAGTTTAGCACATTTCCACAAAGGTTATTACAGTCTTAGTACATGACATACAAATTTGATGTGAGAAAACTGTTTGTTCAGCCTGGAGAAAGGGAAATGAGGGATTTTACTATTGCTTTAGCTATCCAATGAAAGGTTACAGAGAAGATGTAACCAAAGGTCACAGTTTACATCAACAGGAATTCTGGATATATTTTAGGAAATAAATACTTTCACAGTGAAGGTAGTCAGACACTGGGTCAAGTTGCCCTGAGAAGATATGGAATTTCCATTTTTTGGATATATCCAAATCTTAGCTGGTATGACTCTGGACAACATAATCAGTTTTGAAGTTGGTTCTGCATTTGAAGTCAGCTCTGTGCCGACCAGGAGGTTGGATTAGAGGACTTCTAGGATCTCTTCCAATATAAATGACTCTATCATCAGTTTTGAAGTTGGTTCTGAGTTTGAAGTCAGCTCTTTGCTGACCAGGAGGTTGGATTAGAGGATTTCTAGGATCCCTTCCAATATAAATGACTCTATCATCCTTTTACTCACAAATAAATAGTAAATTATCTCAGATTTGGAGTTGCAACACATTGTTGAAATAAATTAAATTTGATATTTAATGTTGGTTTTGTGCTTTCAGGTGGCAAACCAAGCAATCTGCAAAAACCAGTTTTACTTGCCATGGCATTTTGTAATGAGGGACTGTATGCAGCTGGATGTGTAAGGCATCCTTTATGCTTTTAACTTACTCTGGGTGTGTGAAAATCTACATTCAAATGGAGTATATTTGCAGAGTTCACTGCAAAGACAGGAGTTAGGAAAAAGTGAGGGGCTGCAGGACTATAAAGTTCCTCTCTGGTGCTGGTCTTAACAAATATTACTCTGTTAAGGCTTGACACAGGGGAGCAGAGTATGAAAAGATTCCGTTTTTGTACTCAAGCAATAAAAGACAACAATCCTGGTTTTATTTAAGAATACTGTAGAGGAACAGAAAAGAAGGATGGACAAAAATAGGAAAGGAGACAAAATGGCCAATAGAATTGCCAAATTATTTTGTGTAAAATCTAACTCAATATCTAACCCAATCTGACAATGCCATTGTACATTCCTGCTTAAGTGGGGGACAAATTCTTACACTGTCTCAGAAACAACAATATGAAATCTAAAGTATTATCTAATGAGAGAGTCTGTTGTTATCAAACATGGACAGTCACTAAGAATTGTATTAAAGAACATCTTCATGTTCAACAGATTTATTCTTTCAGTTTAGAGTCCTTTTGATTTAAACCTACTGAAGACAAATGACCCCATTGGTGACGGGATGCAGTTAAACACTGCTGCTCTAGTGATTTTCAGAAGATCTTGCAGTTTAGTTTGCCAGATAGCATAAGTGACACAGACCTCACGTGAATTTGTACTTTTCTGCACAGGAGGGCATTTTAATCTTTTATCACATCAAAGATCTACAGTATGAGATAAAAATCTGTGCTGATATCTCACAGCCCATATCCGGCCTCCTATTTTCTCCTGATTACACCAGTCTGCTGCTTGTCACTGACCAGGTACAACATTTGAGATAACAGCACTACATAATGGGATATTCCTGGGATTCTGTATGAATATGCTGATACTATTAGTACAAAATGTTTAATGTAATCACGCAAGACAGCAAATTATATCAGATGTGAACATAGTCCATTCTGTGTTTTTACTGAATATTGGAAAGACTTTTCATGAAGCACAGAACAATTGTCTCTTACAGATGGTGGAATATAAATCTGACCTAATATAAACCTAACCTAATGTTGAGATTTCCCAAGAGAAATCCTTGTGTGTGTACAGCTGAGTACATGTTCAGGGTCTCTCATGTGTCCAAGTCATGGATCTACTGGGCATGAATTCCAGGCCTGATGTGTCCCTGCACAGGGAGAAAAGTGGAGCTTGGGTGTATCAGACCTGCCGTGGCTCTGCAGTAGAGTTATTCTCTGTACAGACATGAAGTTTTGTGTTGGTATAGAATACTATTCATTTCTGGAATAACATGAAATTAGGTGTGTTTAAATTATTTTATTCAAGCAAGTTTGAGAAACAAAACTTCTTGAAAATATGGTTAGCTGGAGCACTCTAAAAGGAACTAACATCATCCTCAGCCAGTGTAAATTAATATAATCCACTAAACTCAGATGAATCTTACTGGGCACTTTTTACATCAGGTTAGAGTCAAATACAAAAGTTTAAAGAGTGAAGCACAGAAAGACTGGGGCGGGGGGAAGGGTTTAAAGTCTTTGAAAGCTTCTAATGAAAAGTTTCATTGCCAGTGATGGGTTATTTCTCTTTATTTGTCAGGGGACAGTCTATAGTTACAGACCTGTCTGTAGTGGACAAGCTGTCAAACTCTTGGACACATCCAGCAGTTGTTTTTTGGCAGCTGATTTTCTTACTCCAGGGAACAACTACTGTGTGGTAAGAAATTGTATTATTTCTAATTTAGAGTAGTGGCTCTTTTCAGGTAACCAATATGTTGCTAAGGCACAAAATGAAAAGCCTTGCAGAAATCAGGATTGTTCTGTTGTTTGTTACAGCTGTGAAACTTTTCATTAAGTAAATAAATGGTATTCATTCAGCTATAGTCTATAAAAGGGTCAGAACTTGCCTTGGAATGCAGGTTGGATAATTTATGTTGTATTGGCTCTGCTGCTGATTTGTGTGACTTAGATTGTTCAGGAAGATAGCTGAGCAAAAGATGGATTCAGTTCAGAGAACTGATGTTGTCCAACAATTGTTACTGATGTTTCCAGCCCTCTGCACAGATTGGAATATCCTGAGAGATACCTCTGTGCTGGGTCCAGGCACAAAGAAGGCCTTACTCATGCACCTGTCCATTCTTAGAAATTCTTTGCTTTTCATTGTCTTTTTCTCCTTCAAGATATATATTTTAGCCACCAATTCATTTACAGGCCATGAATTGTCCAGGTAGCCAGCCTAGAAAACTTGGGGTCATAGTCTATTAAGTTGGCTGAATCTCTTTGTTCACCATTAGCACAGGGAGGCTAAATTTTACTTGACTGTATATGAGTAGTGTGAAGGTTGAGTGATCTGTAGCCTTGCTTCTTGTAAGCCTTACTACTTGTAATTGTGGAATTACAAAGTTACCTGGATATAGGAAGAACTCAAGTATTGTTTTGATCTCCATCATTTTTCTTGTGAGAAAATGAGACCTCTCCTCAAGGCTTTCCTATGCAAATAAAATTAAAAGCAGGTTGTTCTATTGCTGGCAGAATTGCAGGAGTGTTAATAACCTAACAAATTTTGCCCTAAATTGTCTAATTCTGCTTAAAGCTGCAGGAATGCACAAAAATTTTTGAAAGTATTCCTTAAGCAGGTGTACCTTGCAGCGCCTGGATTTAATTAAAAGCTAAATAATCCCAAGTGAAACAGTAACCCTTAATCTGCTATGCTCAGGAATTAGTTAAATCTATATTCTATAGGAAATCACTAATCACTTCCAGACTATTTGGTTATTTCATGCTCTTTTGACTCTGTTTTTCTCTGTTCAACAGTCTGTAACAATTTCAGGTGAAGTACAAGTTTGGTCCTTGGAAGATGGAACTTTCCTCAGCAAGCTAAACCTTGGTATTGAGGTACATGTAACCAGGAGTTTATATCATGACTGATACTTAAAATTTCCTATATTTTTTCAGTTGATAGCATAATATTCCACAGATATGGATCAATCAGTGCTGAGGACAGCTCAGTAATGTCTTTGAGCAACCCATGGATAAGATTTAAAGATTATCTTTCAGAATGTTTCCTTGAGCTAATCCTGTCATGTGTTTATCTTGACTACAAAGCAGAGGGAACATTTCAGCCATATGTCCTCGTGATGCATTTTTAAGCACATCTTTGTAAAAAATATCTAAATTTTATGGTATTCCTTCTCTTTTTAATGAGTAACAAAAAAGTTTCAAAAGTATAAAAGCTAAATGCCTTGAGTGATAATAAAAAACGGGTTTTAAGAATAGAGTTGATAAAAGTATTTCAAACTGTTAATGCTTTGTCCTGATTTAAGATGCAGTCAAACCCTGAAATCTGATGTAGTAAAGAAAAAAATCTCTTTCTCTAACAGCTGTACACACAACAGTGCACTCACTCTTTTATTTAGATGAAACTTCTTTCACTTAAAATCTGGAGAGTGGATATAATGGTTGTTTTTCCTCTGGAAAGAACAGAATTAACTTTTGATGTGTAGCTACAAAGCATAGATAAAATTTCCCTTATGTCTCTAAATACTTTCTGTGTTAAAAACATGTTTTTTAAATAAACCACTTGGGGTTTCTTATTCAAATTTTAGGGACTTTTAAATAGAATAGGAAATTGCATACTAACAAATAGCATAGCATATAAAAATATGTTGAACTGTTAAGTATCTTCTGCTTCTCAACTAGGCAACTTCTATGGCTTGCTGTCCCTCCTCCAGCAGTGTTGCTGTAGGGACCCAAATAGGTCAAATCTGTTTCCTTGATGTTACCAAAGCTGAAGCTCCACGGGTTGTTCACAGAACTTTTCTTTCCAAACTTCCAGTGCTGTCTTTGCAGTAAGTATGTAGTAGGGTAAAGATGTTGTCAATTTATTGCTTGAGTAATGATATTAGTTGAACAAAAAAATTTGACATTCTTATTCTACAAATAAAAAATTAAAATATTTTAGCAGCTTCTAAGTTTTTTCAGCATATTCTGAATAGCTTGTAAGAGGTAGTAGCAGGATTTATATGAGAGAAATGTAATAAATCTGTATTTTAAGAAGGTTTAACTGAACACAGAAGATACTGATGTATAAGATCCTTTCTGAAAATCGCCGTATGCAGTAATTATGCACAATTCCATGTATCTGACTTTAGAGGGTTATTTCTCACTGAATATAAATTTAAGGTTTTGTGAAGTTAAGTTTAAGCCTTTTGGTCATCTCTTTCTATGTGGCAGATTTTTGTTGCTAATTATTCATTAAAGTTGTGGAGATTACCAGTCCTCTTGTAATTAGCTCTAGTGATCTAAAAGGCTTTTTTTGTTCACTTGGGGTTTTTTGTTGGTTGGGTTCCCCCTTCCCTCTCCTCTCTAGTTATTGAAAAATCTGAGAGTATTTTACTCTACTTTGAAAAGGATAGAATGGATTTTGAACTGTTAAACTTTAATATAAATCTGCCTGTTATTTGAGATTCAGATGTATCCCTTTTCACAGCTACCTAAGACAGAACTTTAAAAAGAGATACAGAAAGCAGCTTGTTCAAAATTAAATCAATGCAAAGATGTGGTTTTTCCAAGATAATATCAAGATCTGTGTAATAGTTTAGTTTCTAAAAAAGTGAATGTAAAAGAAATTGTGACTTAACACAGTTTTTAATGCAGACTGCTGTGGAGTATGATCAGCTTTAAATTGACCAGCCACTCAGTTAGAAACTGCACTCATAGCACTGGGTTTCATATCTGGCCTTTAACCTGTAAACCCAGAAGCTGAAATTTATGTTTATGAACTCAGTGAAGTCAGCAAGTTATGGGAATGAAATTATTTTACTCCTTTTACTGACTGTATTTAAATGATTTCTGCTTGGATTTGCATTTTACCTAGTTATGATCAGAGTGGCCAGTTCCTCATTGCAAGAGCTACAGAAGGACACATCTTTATTCTAGATGCTCATCCATCAAAATTATTCCAGGTTCTGGGATATATAGGTAATACATGTAACAACATTACATTTTCTCTACTTTCTGCATTTTAAGTATATTTGTCAGTCAGGATAAGCCATTCACCTTCATTCTACTCATTTTCTTGGAGGACTAAACATATTCTTCCCACCTATTTTCGAAGGGCCAGAGTTCTTCTTGGAGTTTTTTGTTTTGGGGGTCTGGTTGGTTGGTTTTGGTTTTTTGGCTTTTTTCCCCCTTTGTAATTTTAGTTAGCAAATGCATCAGTATTACCTTTCTTTCAGAGTTTGTGTTAGTCACAGGGAAAAGAATTGATTAGATGACAAACTGATCACAGCTCCAGCACTAAAGTAATAGTGATGGCAAAGAACTAAAGAAATTTGTGAGAATTTGGACTTAAAAACTTTATGATCACTGTGTGAATTGTGATCATTGTGTGAAATCTCCTGTTACAAATTTCTACCACAGACATCTTTATCGTGGGGACTGCTGAAATTGTCAGCTTTGCTGGTTGATAGTAAGGAATAAAATATGATTAATTTTAACTCACAGAAAAGAATTGTAATTTGTGAATTTATTTTTCCAAAAATGGTATTCTTACAGATAATATTTGTGTGTATTGATATTAGCTATAATTTTAAGTATAAAAGACAATATTTTATCATTTTAATTGTTTTAACAAACAGAATTATATTTCCTTAAATAATGTTTGCAATTTGCTTGATCATGTTCTTATTGTCTGGAGGGTTTGTTAGAGGAGGGTTTTTCTGTGCTTTATCTGACAGTTATCAGCAAACAGCCTCAAAATTGCTGCAATTCAAGCTGGAGGTAAATTCAGATTTGACTATTTAATGTAATAATAATGTTCTGGTGCTTAGGGATTCCCAGCACCCAGTGCCTCAAGTGGAGATGTGTTCCCAACAGGGATCTCCTTTTGTGTCACAGGATATTTTAGTAAAAACATGTTACCATGCCACAGTAACAATTTCCATTGATGTTCCTTACTTGCTTCAGTACTGGAAGATGAAGTGCTCCATCTTTCTGTAATGTCTGACTTAAAGAATGACTTCGTTGACATGATCGTGCTTCTTAATGTAGCAAAGGTCCAACAAGCAAGGCTGGACATTTTTCATCTGTCTTCAGCAATCAGAACAGGTAAAAATTGAAATATGTACTAACATTTTCTAGGGCAACAACCCTAGTGTCAGATTTTCAAGTTATTTATTCAAGTAAATTTTAAAAGGCCTTACATTTTACAGACTTTTCAAAAAGTAGTTTTGTAGTTTTCAACAAAGTTAGTATTTTCTTTAAATGTTCACTAATGTTGGACTTATTTTTGCATCTATTTTTAGATATATAAAATGGAGCTTTATTTTCAAAGCTGCTGAAGATCTACAATTATTGTCTTCATTTCAATTTTATATCAGGTGCCTTGTCAGTCTTAACTTCAGGTGTTCATTTAAAGCTTAAATTAGGTAACTAAAAATAATAAAATCTCCTTTTGAAGATGTGAACTGCAGTGTTTTAACCAATACCACCCAGGCTGTGTGTTCCTCATGGCAGATTCCTAAAACAAGTTCTAGATGAAGGCAATGGTGACATGAGCCTGCATGCAAACTAATTAGCACTGTTGACATAATACTCAAAAAGCAGAGTAAATAAGTGTATGCAAATAGTCACATCACTATGGTTAAACTGTTTCTAGTACTTCTCTAGAGCCAGTGAGCTATTGCTCTGCTTCACTGCAGTGTGCTGCATCAGCACAGCTCACTGAGCTGGTGTTAAATCTAAGTATCTTAATTTCCAGTCTCTTCCCTGAAAACTCACATTGTGCTCACTCCTTGATGAGGATCATTTTCATAATTTCACGATGCACAAAGCATCTGTATTAGTGGTAGTCATGCCTCTTCCTCCCTCTTTATTTTTCACTCTTTTAGATACTGATAAGTATGTGAATGAACAAGGAATGTTTAAAGCTAGTGACCTGAAAAAGGAGCAGTATGATCTGGATTGCCCTTTGAGCTCAGCAGTCAGACTGAAGGATAATATTGTGTATGGCTACTGCACCAGTGCACCTTTCATCTGTAAATACCACCTCTCTGAAAAGGTAATTCTCTGACGTTGCGTTATTTTGGGTGGTGGATAAATACCAGCAAACAAAGGCTGTAGATGAAAATAGCAGGATATTATCTTAAAGAACTCCTCTCTCCACTCAAAATACCTATTCCATCCATACATCAACTTTCAGTATCTCACCACTTGCTTAGAAACCTGGCAAAAGTAATGTCCTTGTTCTATTTTATTGGTTCTTAAAATTCACAGAGCTTGCAGGCACTTCACAAATGGCCCCTGTGCTGGAGCTGTGGGTTTGTGCAATCTGCTGAGTAACCTGGACATGCAGCTTCTGAAGGGACTTAGCACTTCTCAGCCCAGGACTCTCAGATGCAAACCCAGCCCAGCCTCACAATGAAGCAGTGAAGGCTTCAGGAAGCCACTGTCACTGCCTGCTGAGGAACTGCGGCTCTCTGCAGCTCACAGGTCTCCCACAGTTTAAGAGTCAAGGCAGGTAAAAAGGTGAATTCTAAAGGTCAGGTCCTTGACATGTCCCATCCTTTCTAAGCCAAGAAATTCAGGCTTGAACATACTGAATCCAGACCCTTTTGCAGAGATGAGAAGCAAATCAGCAGCCCAGCAATGGTACTACTTTCTCAGCTCAGCAATCCAACAACAGTTTAAACTGCAATGCATGTGGTAACCCACAAACCTCTCATTAATTTTCTCAAAATGGCATAGATACCATCTGAACTGCTGCTAACCTTTTGCTTGTTTGGCAGAATAAGTTGCAAGATCCATCAGTATTTTCGTCATTAAAGAAGATTCCTAGCAAACAGTTTGGATCAGGTTTGCTCTGTTTATCACCCAACAGCCAGTGGCTGGCAGCAGCAGCCAAGGATGGTGTTTTGTTTATCTACAATATTTCTACTCTGGTAGGTGGGCGTCTGGGCACAGGCTTTGTTTGATTTACGAGAGACAGAAGTATGAAAATTACTTTCTTTAACAGTAAACTTTTCCTCACTTGAATAGAAGGTGTTTGAGAAAAATTTATGTTGAAAATGAACTGACATAGCATTAACAAGACAACTGTTTTTATAATGAATGTGTATACAATCATACAAATCACTTACTTCCTTCTTCAGTAAATCTTAGCGTAGATAATTTTGCTACTGTTCTTACCTCCTGCAAAATCAATATACTTTAAATTTGTCCCATGTGTAGTCAAACCTTTTAAACTTAAAACCCCTAGTATTTTATGTACTTTGTGTTGCCATTTTGGATTGACTTTTATCTAAAAATAAAAAAAAAATTAAAATGTTTTTAAAATTTAAGTAATAGAAATAATTTAAAGACATACTCCATTTTAAAAATGTATTTGCTGATACTGCTTCTGTGACTTCTCTAGGATATACTTGCTCAAAAACATTGTCACTCATACCAAGGAGGGGGAATCAGATCCATGGCATTCTCCCTGGATGGCAATTTCATCCTAGTTAACGGTGAAAATGATTGTGCCTTGGTGTGTCTGAAGTGGAAGTATGTATAAAGTGGCAGACTAATATTGATTATGTCATTTCTTGTATCCTGATAGATTAATTTGTGCATCTACTTGTGATTCTAGACTTCCTTTTTCTTAGTCTCAAAGTAAGGAGAAGAATTGGAGAGAAATAAAATCTTTCCTCTCATCCTTAGAGGCAGCCTGGCCTCCCTAGCTCAAGAGAAGTCTTGTACTTTGGCTCTGATTGCATTACAACATACAGAAATATCTTCTGAGACGTATTACCTGATACTTCTTATCATTCTGAAATCAGCTCTGGAAAGGGCTCTCTGGGGATGTAAGGGATGTAATCTCCTGAGATACTATTTTAACTCAGTGATAAAGAGACATCACAGCTTTACTGGGAATTCTACTGTGGCTATAGAGAGCTCTTAGCAGACATTAGAAGTAAGAGACACTTGAAAAGTACAGCTTTTCTGTGGGAAAAGAGATGTTCGGGTAGATGCATAGATTAAAGATGACTCTGTCAGAGCAATATTCCTAATATGGGTAATCCATCTTTCAGAATTTTTACTTCTTTGCAGAGTTCACTTAATTATGCAATTCTTGAACTCAAACAATGCTAAAATATTAAATAGGAAGTCTTAAATAACTTAATAATTTTGTTATAAAGGATATTTATTACTTTGTCCTCTTCCATAATATACAAAAAATACATCCATTCCCTTTCTGTTTACCAGGGAGATAAAGGAAACTGAAGTTGAGGAAGCTGCTCTTTACTGGCAGTCTCTACTTGATATACTGAACAAGTCTACTTCACATGAAAATTCTGTTTTAAAATCTATGGCAGAATGGAAGTTTGACCCAGAATCCACATCAAAATCAATTCCAGTAAAGAAATCTAATGTGCTTTCTTTCTTTTTTAGGGGGGAAAAAAAAGAGTTTTATCATTATCCCAAAACTGTACACAATAAAAATTGTCCTTAATACACTGATCCTTTTGTTAAAGTGGAAGAATGCCCCTGAGGATAGGCTGAATATGCTTAAATAGTAATTTGTGGAAGAGTACTATCAAAGAAATAGGATATTTTTGTGAAGATGACATTCACATCTTCAGTTTCACTTGGTTTCCTCAGCCACAGAAAACTCTGTGAAAGTCAGTTTGTCCTCATGTGAAATTACATGTCCTTCCCAGTGTGATGTTACTGCTATATAAATTGTGTTACTAATTGTATGTTTCTCCATTGAAATCAATCAAAATAGTGATTACAGAGATTAGTGCAGTCAATGATTTAAGTCAAAAGGCTTTGCATAATAGCAAGGGTTTGAAGGATCAGATCTAGGCAACAAAAATGTAACACCCTCTAATTTGGTGATCGTGTTTCTAATGGGAGTCCACTTTTTCTTTCATTACCTACTTTGTTTCACTCACTCTCTAAGTACCTGAGCTAGATGTTTATATCCTTAATATAAACACAGGAGGCAACACTGAAATCTTTTAATGCACAGGTGACAGAAGAAGATGGAAATGTCACAAATACCGATGACATGACATGGATGGGCCAGAAAATACAGAAGGTACTTTCACAGAACAAGTATTAATCAAAGCCAGAGTTTTCAAGGGTCATTAGTCACTTAGGGCATCAAAGTATTTGCTATAGTTTCAAAAGCTTTTCTCACATTTGGTCCTTTCTTTAACCATTGTGATCTAGACTTTTAGAAATTCTAGGCCGAGGTTATAAACACATCAGAGAAGGTACCTAGACCACTTCTAAACAAGGAGTGTACAAAAAAAAATCCAAACCAAAACAAACAAACAAACAAAAAAAAAACCAAAGAAAATCAAGGAAAAAAAAAAAGCCTGACAAATTCACTTCTTTTAGAACTTAAAAGACTATTTATACTACATGTCAAAAAGTTGTCAAGAAGATTATTACCAGAAACGAAGCAGGTTACTCAATGAAAAATAAAAACAATGAAAATTTTCACCAATGAAAAATCTAAGGATTAAAAAATTCTGGGAGTAGGCTTTATGCAGTTCAATGTTGTCTGTAAGCATTGCACTTGTAATTACATCTTTCTTTAGTATTTTCTTTTTTTCAAGTGCTACTGCCATACAACCAGTTTACAATGTGACCTGGCTGTAAAATCTGTTTTCTCTTGTGCAATTCTATGGATCATTCTATTGAATTAGGTCTGTGTCTGTTTCAGTTATTAACCCCTCTGGCACTTTATTTTCTGTACAGATAATGTTCCTTTAGATTACTTCAGTATTTTCTTTTCTCTTGCTTTTTTTATGCCTTTCAACAATGCATTTGTTGTATGTCAGGTTATGAGAGAAGAGACTCAGAGGTTTGCTAACCAGAAGGAAGAGCTGCAAATGGGAATTAAAAAACTGCGTGAAACTGTGAGTTTCTTACAAGGGTATTGGCTCAGCTTCCCAGTTCTGTTTACAAGAACACTTCCTTTATGGCTGTGAGCTCTAGTCCTCAGTTACATTTTTGTCATAAACTGTGAGCAGACAGGTATTAAAGAGATGTATTTCTTCAGGGATCAATGCTGGAACTGTCAGGAACTACTGTCTGCTTCTCAGTTTCCTTTGCTCCAAAAGAGTATTTTGTACCACCCTTATACCTTGAGCTATCTGTCCCCTCAGCAGGCTAATTTCTGCCTGTCTAAAAACCTTCCATTATAGAAAAGGTTGTCCTCTCCTTTTTCTTCTGTTTCTTCCCATCAGGCAGTTAAAAGTGCAGGTAATTAAAATTATTTTTCTGGTATCAAGTTCTGTGGTGTTAAAAATGGCTTTTCCTCTATTCACATTCAAATTCATTTTTATTCCTTATATATATTCCTTATACATTTTTTTCAAAAAAACAGATTCAGAAAATGATGCATGAAAATGAGCAGGTGCCAGACATTGAGAAACTCGAGCTCCAGGAGTTCAACCTGGATTTAGAAGAACAGGAACGAGCGCAAGCAGAGGCTGAAGAAGATGTGGCCAGGGTATGGCAGAATGGGGGAACATTTTAAAACTATCAGTGGAAAAGAGAAAAATGAGTAAATAACAGAGGACTATCTCAAAGTTGCTGTTCACTGCTGAGAAACAGAAAAACAGAAAAGTATTTAAAGTCACTTTTTGAAGCAGGTGAAACTGCTGATGCAGACAAGGCAAATTGGAATATGATTTATGCCA
Organism: Rhabdornis inornatus; assembly: GCA_013397075.1. Taxonomy (NCBI): domain Eukaryota; kingdom Metazoa; phylum Chordata; class Aves; order Passeriformes; family Rhabdornithidae; genus Rhabdornis; species Rhabdornis inornatus. Next base: position 66,588 of record VWZS01003656.1, read on the forward strand.
GAAACTATAAATCTCACTGTGTTCACTGCTTAAGTTCTAGAATTGTTTTCTTCTCATAGAAAATACCTTCAGTACTATGCAGGTAGGTTTTGGAGAAGATAGCAGTGATAGTCTAAGATGATGAAATAGTGATAATTCATTTCATGTGTTAGTTTTCTTTCAGTAACTCAATGCAAATTGTCCATATCTTGTTACTTTGCACCACATCCTGTTATTTTCTCTTCTGTGTCTTGAAAGGCGAGGACAGAGATTGAGATGGAGACTTTATCCTACTGCTACTTGCAGGATTTAATCAAATATGAGTGCTGGGATGTCATGTGTGTAAAAGAACGTGCAGTTAAGGTAACCTCTGCTTTCTAAGACATTTTCAGCAGTAGTTTTTTTATTCCTTATGGTACAGACACAAAATAACGCATTTCTGATTTGCTTATGGTGTGGGAAAGACTTTATTTCTTCCCAAGACTCAAGGAAATCTTTATTCTGTTAATTTTTGGCTGGCGGATTTTACCTTCTAAGGTGGAAATAGTGCTAATTAGCAAATAGGGAACTCTTTAATTCTTTTATCTCAGACAATATATTTACACAGTATTGCTAAAAGGAGAAGTAAATACTATTTTTATTTTCAGTCCATATGACTTCTGCTACAGAGAACATAAAGGTTAAATTTAACCCTGATTTTGCCTATTTTAAACAGGGGGAGATGAGTTAAACTGGTGATACTGGATTATCCCAAGGGTAGTGAAAGACCTAGTCATTTTACAAAAAAAACCCAAACGAACTAGTTCTGGTTTAATTCTGTCGATAAAGATGGATAAAGAGACCACACCCATAGATTATTTTTTAAAACAATGTTTAAATTAATGTTTAATTTAATTAATGTTTAAATGTTTTAAAACAATATTTAATACATTGTCTGTACTAATTGATCCTCAATTTATTCCTGATTCTAAGCAGTGTGTAACTGTTTAGCATTCAGGTATTGAACAAATGAACTGATGGAAGCATTCTGAAGAACTTCTTCCTTTCGTTTATTTATTTTAAATTTGAGCAGTGCTTCCATATGGATTGTCAAGTGAGTAATTATCCACTAAAGGAACGTAGTAAAGAAGAGCTGGAAATTTTGAAGAAAGCTCTCCAGTCAAAGAGGACTGAAACAGCTGATCTTAAGGTACAGATCATGATCTTCTGAGCTGGCATCTTATCATTTCTTTGTCTAGTTACATTCCTACATTTTATTTTCTTGCTGTAGAAGTTGGCCAAAAACCTTAAAAACATAAATAAAGGTGAAATGTTGTTTAAAAATAGTACTAGTTTTAAATAATCACAGAATAGCTGAGGTTAGAAGAGCCCTTTGGAAGTTATCTAGTCCAGCATTCCTGGAGTATTTACTCAGGACTGCATCCAGTGAGGCTTGGAATACCTCCATGGTGAAAGAATCCATAAGCTCTCTGGGCTGCCTTTTCTCATGTCTGACAACCCTTGCAGGAAAAAGAACCCCCAAAGCCTTCTCCTTCCTGAGGGTAAACAATTCCAGTTTTCTCAGTCTGTCCTCACATGTACAATGTTTAAAATCTTTGCTGATATTAGTGGCCTATCACTGGACTTGCTTCAGTATTCCCAGTGTTGTACTGGAAAAACTGAAAATGGACCCAATATTCCAGATATGATCATTTCAACTTGTATTATTTTGATCACTGAGCTTAATTGAAGAATATAACCTCTAGAATTTTTTTCACCGTGTGCCACTGGATCATATACAAACTTAACACACATGCCATGTTTCTGATATGCAGGCTCAGAAGAAAAATCTTGAGGCTGACTCTGAGACTGCTTTATCTGAGGAAGAAGGAAAGAAAGCAGCAGAAGTGGCTGATGATGGTGTACCTCACTGCCTAAGTGGAAGCCTGAGCTCTCAATATGGTGGGAACACATTTATCCTATACCACCAATGTGATTTGCACACCAAGGAGCAGAAACTCAACCAGACAATATTACTGAAGGTGATATCTTCTGAAACCTGTCTTACTGCAGTGACACTCTCCTATCTGTTGGTTTTTACAGCAGTCACAGCCACTCTTAGATTTTGGACATCCTGACACTAAACAATGGAGAGTCACACCAGTCTCTGAGTAACTGAGACAAAAGCTGATAAATGCACATAGTGCTGTGGATTTGCCAGCTTGGGCTTGGAAGAACAAGATTTCATGGAACTGGTTATCCAATTTCAGGGTATCTGTATCCTTTTGCTGGTGCATTTTAGTAAATTGACACAGTAAGAGAGACATATGCTTTACCCTCTTTAAAGTTCTACTTTTCTTTGTTGAGATCAATTTTTTATGCTAAAAGAAGAAATTATCCACTAAGAATACATGCTTTTTTAGATGATTATAAGGTCTGAGGTGTTCTTAAAAAGTCAGTTTCCAATGTTTGTTTGTTTAATGGGCACATTTTACTTACATATGACAGAGAATCACATAAAAGACTATTGAAACAGCAGGCTGCATCAGGAAAATATATCCTTTTCTCTGCCTCCCTGCACCTGTGATTTACAGTCTCTAGATTTACAGGTCACATGTTTTTTTCTTTGACGCTCCTCCCTCCTTCAGCTGAAAAGGTCCCCAAAAAACCCTAATTTTTTATCTAGCTTTGGCAGCAGCATGTTTCTTTCAGACTCTTTTTTTAAATGCCAAGTAGTGTAGAAGAAAATGAATAAAAATTTCTTGGGGAAAAAAAAGAAAAAAATATTTCATCTGCCTAAGTGCATTTAACAAAGCTTGAATTCTACGCTACAGTTTTCACAAAAAGGGTTTACCAGTTTATCTCCTTGTCACACACACAAATACACACATTCATGATTCTGATGGCTTGAGGAGTAGTATATAAACATGGATGGATGTGATCTGAACAGTACTGCTGTTTCCTTTTTTCGTATTCCAGGACATCATTTACAAAGTGAAAACTGCTTTTAATGAGGAATTTGACACAGTTGTACAACAAAAGGAGCAGGAGATAGCACGAATAAAAGAAAGAAACAGGAAGATCCAAGAAATCTTGGAACAGCTTGAACTTCAAGTGGAGGTGTGGGAGCCAGTCCTTACAGATGATGAGATGCCAGAGCGAGCCCTCACTGTTCAGGATTCAGAGGTGTCTGAAAAATGCATCTTTGTATTTCACCCATTCAAACCCAGCTGTCTAATTCTTCTCATTTCCAGACATTGTGTTAGTACTGAAAAACCTTCAAGCAGATGTGTCTGTACACTTAAAATGATCTTTTTGGCTCATTTTCTTCCCTTTCCTTTTTAGGGAGAAAAGCCTTAATAAGTCAATCTGAAATGAAAAAATGTATACAAACTTAATTTATTGCTGTTAAAAGTTTTCAAAATGCCCATAAATTAGATAGAAATTCTTTGTTCCTGACATTCAACCTGGGCTTTCAGGAATTGCTTCCATAGTTAAGGGTTTCTGTTTTCTCTGAGTGCCATTTTGAAACAAAGTAGTTTTCAACTAAAAATCTAAGTATTAGAGCATACTTAGTAATGTACTTATCAATTCAATTAAATATTTACAAAGGAACACCGTATTTCTTATGAAGTACATTCCACTGATCTTACCTGCTCATGTGGTCAATCTTTTCCCATTTTTCTTTGCTCCATCACCAGTCTGTGTTATCTCACTGTAAGAAAAGGCATACACAAAACAACTAATATCAACAAAAGTGATGGTAGTTTATATTTTAGGATATTTAAATGTAGTTCTGTAGCTGTTCAAAAGGAGAATTTTCATCTTGAGCAATATTGTCATAGAGCAGAGATACAGCAAGCATTGAGAATTTTTATTATACCACTGTCATGGTTTAACCCCAGTCAGAAACTGTGCACCATACAGCTGCTCACTCACTGCCTCATCTCACCAGGGTGAGAGAAACAACTGGTAGGGTAAAAGTGAGAAAATTCGTGGGTTGAGATTAGAACAGTTTCATAACTGAAAAAAAATATAATAATTATGACAACAATGATAATAATAATGTAATCAATGCAATGAAAACGTAATCATAAATGTAATTAAGAGGAAAATAATAAAAAGACAAAGAAATAAAACCCAAGAAAAACAACTGATGCAAATGAAAAACAAGTGCTCACCACCAACGTACCAATCCCCAGGCTGTGGGATGCACTCCAGCTACTTGGAAGAAAATTAATTCCATCCCAGCCAAAACCAGGACCAGCATTTTTCCAAAGGTTCTCAATCCCTGTGATCACATTTGGAGAAAAGAACCTTGATACAAACTTTGTTTTCTGCCTTCAGATTAAAGCTGAGAAATACATGACTCAAGAGGAGAAAGAGCAAGCAGAAATGCTGGCTAAGCTTGAAATGGAAAGACGCCTTGCTGCTACGGTAATTAAAGAAGTGTCCCTTTTACAGGCCATTGTCTCTGTTTAGGCTTATTTAAAATAATGCAGCACTGAAACATTCCAGTAATGTAGTATGGGAGAATAAATTTAAACTGGTACGTAATGATGATATGTGCCTTTTCCTTATTATTACTGTTTACAATCAGAACTACATAGGTCAGCTGGGGGGAGAAAAGGTAGAGTGTTAGACTCACAGTTTTTAAACATGTGCATAGGGGCAATTTAAATACCATATCAGGTAGGTGGAAACTAGATACATGTCCAAATTCATGCCACTTCGCAGTCAAGAGCTTTGTGTTTGATAGGTGTTTGTTGATTCAGCAGCCTCTGTTCTCCATGGTTCAGACTAGAAGACTGTAGTGCTTTCCTCTGGCTTTAAAATACATCTGTAAAAAACTAAGATGGTTCTGGCCCCAAAACAGATGCAAAATTACATCTTTCTTCATCATAGCTTGTCAGTTGGCCAGGAAAAACCTATGCCTGTGTTCTTTCCAAAACTGCCACAATGGCAGTTTTAGTAAGTTATTTGGCATATGAGTATTTTACCAGAAAAAACGGAAACTTTTGGGATGTTTCACACACAGCCCCAGAAAGTATCAATCTGCTAGTGCTGAATAATCTAAAGGTGAACACTGTTATCATCCCCAAAACTTGCAATTGCTACAGTTCCTTTTGTACCTTCAAGTATTTTTTGTGGTTCTTCCCAGGACGATGAAAGACTGCGTGCTCTTGATGACATGATGGGTGGAGTGCTGGAAATCAGGAGGGAAGACATTTTGAAAATGGTGAGATGTGTTTCTGCCATGTCCTTTCTGTTTTTCCATGGCTCTTCTGGCAATGTGAAATTCAACCAGCAAATATCTCCAACCTCAATGACAGAAGAAAGCTGGAGAAATGTAGAACTGCATTATGAGCAGATAGACTCCATAAGAGAGCATACACAAAAAAAAGATCACAAGATACTACTGCCTGTGTAGAATTGCCTATCAACACCTGCTCTATCACAGTGGAATACTGTAGGAACATCAGCTATTTAATGTACATGTATCTAATATATTACTATTATAACAACTATATTGCTGAGGGAAGGGTCAGTCATCCGTGGCTTTAATCTTACAGAAAACCACTGTGTTTCATTTAACTCACTAAATATAGATTGTACAGCAGTAGAGGAAGGAAAGGATGTGAAGGAGTGCCACAGAAAAAGGGTAGGGCAGACCCAGGCACTCCTCTGAAATCGATCTGTTTTGGAAAATTAGGACTCCACATAGAAGTCTACATTAGCATGGAGGTTTGGGGTTCTGAAACAGAAAATGTGGTGTATCTTGTACTGCCAGTAGTATTTCAGTACCAAATTCTTGTATTTTGCAAGATCCAGGAGTGAATTCCTGTAAGCCAGTGAGTCTAGCATGATATATATACACTGAAATTACTGATGCAAGTAATTTTAGTTTATATATACACTAGAGCAGCAGAATATATATGTTACTTTGATTTAAGGTTTGTACCTTCCTAAGAAATACCTTTTGTTAAATTTAGTGCATGCTGTACTTTGTTAGTGTGCTGATGTAGACTTACTATTGCTTTTTAAGCAATATTTTTCTTCAATATTTCCAGAATATTCCTCCACCTTCTTTTATATCTAGACCTGAGGATCTTTGGACTGAAGAAGAAAAGAAAACATTTGATGAATATGAGAAAAATGTCAAGGAACTGAATGAAGGAAAAGAAGAATATAGACAGGTAAATTAAAATGAGGAAAAGATGAGTGTGTTCACAGTGCTCACGACCAAAGCTTCCAATCTTTCTCAGAAGCAACTTCTAAAAATTAATACTAATAAATAGGATAAACTAAGAAGAATAGATCATCAAAGATCATGTGGCATATTAAATAAATCCTTAGACAGAATTAGGCAGTCTCCACTTAATTACTGTGGGCAAAAACTTGTAAAAGTTGTGATATCCTGAGAAGGTAACTTTCCTTCACAAATGTACCAGTATTTCTAAAATGTGTTTTTCAGGTTCATTCCCAGAGTTGCTGATGCCATACACAAATAACACAATTATATTTATTCTTCAAAGTGGTATTGGAACAACATAACTTTGTAGCCTGGCAGAACTCTCTTTCCAAACTAGTAATTTCTGTGGCCTTTTGGCTGAATTATACAGTTCCATATTGTGCAATCTCCATCATCTCATATATATAGATAGTTATATATCAAGAGAGACATCAGAAATTATTTGTTCCTCCACATGTAATATTGCTGCTCTTGTCCTTCACTTCCTCAGTTTCTGAGAAATGAATGGAAGAAACTTGAAGCTTCCATCAAGGAAACAACACAAAATTTTGATGAGATTGTCTGCAAACTCTCTGAAAAGAAACTGAAATCAGAGATGGTCATCTACCAGGTATTGCAAAAAGCATTAATTTTTCATGTTTGCCTCTGTGCAGCAAAAGTGTTAACTTCTTTTTATTACAATCATCTCACAGGAAGAACTCAAAATAGTCAATCTCATTTATGCTTTACTGTTGGATGAAGAGTTGGACACCAGAGAAGCTGGACTTCATAAATTCCTTATGAAAAAGAAGAAAGAAAAGGTAAGTTATCATTTGAAATGCTGTTGTTTGGAGTAATGTAATGTTTACAGTACAGTTTCATGTGAAGTCTGCTCTTTCCAAACCAAAATCTTGCCATAAAGGACTTCCTGACCATTTACAGGGTCATTGTTTGGTTGTTGTTTTTTTTTATTTTTACAGCTGACATACATTATAAATACCTCTGGTTTTCTTAATAGGTACTCAGCTTGGTTCATCTGGAGTTCTTTGGTAAAACTTCATACATTCAGAAGGGCATGCTGCTATTTGTTTGCTACATATAATATTCTTTATTATATGTATCAAGCTGAAAGTACAGTAGTAGGTCTGGGTTTCAGTCTCTTACTGTAGTCTGCAGGTTGATTCTGGCTTTTGGGACAATATTATCCCATTTGCCACTTTGTCTCCATGGAGCTGTTCATGAAATGAACAGATAATGCACAGATAATACACTGCTGCCTCCACAAGTCAGATGTCCTGCTCAGTCTATGCAGAGCACTGTGTGTTTGGAGCTGCCAGCAGCCCATTGTGAGCTGCAGGGAGAGGTTCCAAACAGGCATCTAGCCCCCACCACTGGATTGGCTGGACTAGTTTTAAAGCCATCTGAGGCCAAATGTATACCAGCTAACGATTTACAAATTTTTTTCATATTTTTTTCTTCATTTTCTAAATGGTCCATTGGTACAACTTTTGGTCCCTGGAAACCATCAAATACAACAAAACCCTCTCCCCAGCAGAGTATTTAACAGCCTCTATAAAACATGACTGGAGTATCCTGACACATAGAAGAACTCTGCCATGACAATAGGGAAATTGCATTCTAAAGTTAAGAACTCTCCACTGAACAACATTTGAGATTTTTTGACTGGTCTTACCTGAGATGACATGAAAATAAAAAGAAATCCCTATAGAAAAAAAGGTATCAACATATGCCATTACATTCAATGTTTCAAAAGGTTTGTCAGCATTTCTTACACAAATTTGTTACATTCTTAAGCAGCATGTTAGTTTAATTTCACAGCTCTTCATCTTCTAGCAGTATCTACAAGTGACCCCTGAAGAAGGCATTATATGGTTACTTAAAATAGCACACAAGGTTATCTGTAGAAATAAGAAGGTGTCAGCTTCATCACTGTATGTGAATAGCCATTCACTGCTTCTGCTGGCTGTTTCATTCCTGAAATCTTTTGTCTTTACTGTAGGTCAAGAGTGCAAGAAAAATCCTGGCTGCAAAATACGGTGTTGAGGCTTACACGGGCCCCTATAAAGATGCGTTACATGAAGACCAGGTGAGACTCTTGGAAACACAAAGAGTTTCAAAAGTTAATGTTGTTCATACGTGTAAGTTCAAAAGTGAATGTATCTTCATAATGAGAAGAGTTTACTTCTCTGTAAGCAAGAATTCTGGCCAACTCATTCATCAGTGAAATTAGGCAGTAAAGGACAGTGTGTGTATGGAAGAATTTATGAAATAGTGCAGATTCCTGTGATATTTGGGAGCACTTGGAAAAGCACTGTATCCTGTATTTCTAGGATATGGGCAGGTTGATACTTAAAAAAAAAAATAATATTGTGGTAACAAGAAAGCTTTCTTCCCCACCCCCAGAGCCTGGAAGATTGTTTTATAAAGCAGTTTGCTGATATACCTGACGATCTTCTTGAGGAACTTTTACAACTTTACAAACATCGACCAGAGTAAGATCCCCTCCATTGTTTAAATACTAACGTTTCTCATGAGTCAAGAATGAGAATACTATTTATTCTAATAGTCCAAATTATATTCTCTGCTTTTTATTGGATAGTTAAGAAGAGCTAATTTCCCATCACACTAACAATTGCTATTTTGAATACACATTTCCTTATTCACTCCACAAAATCTATTTTAAATGCAATCTAAAGAATCATCAGGTTCCAAGACAATATTCTTAATTTTTATAGTCTTACCTATTTGCTTTTTGCAAGAGATTGAGAGTATGAAACATTCTTATTTTTTCGTGACCTTCTTCTATGCAAGAGAAAATAGAAAATACATCCTGTCTGTGCTGTGTGTATGCATTAGGATCCCAAGGACAGAAACCCTCCTTGATGCAACTAACCCCTATGTGAAGGGATCAGCTGAGAATTACCAAGATGCACTTTCCCTTTTAATGAAAGCCATGGATGAACTGGATAGTCCTAAGCACATGCCTAGTGGCTTAAGCCAGTCTGTGTGGAAACGTTTTTGTCTAGCTAGACGAAATAAAATGAAGAGTGAGGAGCTGGTATGTAAAATTCTTTATTTTGCCTGTATACTTCTTCATATTTTTGAGTCTTAAACTTCAGTGGAGTTCTCATGTAGGGTCAAGCTAGTGGTGAAATAACAATGCAGGATACATATACTCCATTGGCCTTTGAAAGTTTGTTCTGGATAAATTCAATTCAGAATAACAGGGAAACCTCTTCTCTAGTTCTAGCTGTAGTTCTCCAGAGGAAAAATTAGCATATTAATATGGATGGATTTTATCAGAATGATTGTGACCTTGATATGAATTTCATTTAAAAAAAATTATCATTTTCCTTTGCTCTATCCATACCAAAAAAAACCTGTAAGGTATTTGATTCCCGTTATCTGTTGAAGTCATCCTCTCCCATAAGCATTCTACACTTGCACCAATGCATTCCAATAATTTTCCAGAATATAAAGAGCAATTCTTAAGAAAAGGTGTTTCTGGAGATGTATTTGTTCATCATAAAAGCATGAACGAATAAATCTGAATTATGCAGAGATAGATATACATTAAATTTGACCAAAAGAGAAGCAAATTTGATTTCCCTTCTCATGAATAAATTATGCATATATGAACAAATAGTTTCCTGAGCAGAGTACAAGGATTGTAACCTTTATGTCTCATATGATGTACTGAGATTCTCACAATACTGGGCTGCATATTTATGTATACAGATATCTTAAGAACTTGTCTGCTCTGTCCTTGAAGAGGCTTGCCCTGACACACTGACAAAGTTGAAAAAGTTGGGAATGTCACAATGTTGCTTGCCTAGGTGAAATGGAAGTCCCTAGCACTGACAGAGATGCAGGCCTGTCACCAGAGAAGAGTGGATGAAAATGAGAAGATGAAGTCAGAATTAGAGAACACTTTCCAAGAACTCACTTGGTAATTTTGTGTCTTTTCCTGTGTTCAGCTGACCTTTAATACTCCACTAACACAGAACCAAAAGTTACAAGCAAAATTATACACCAGCACTGGTGTCTGTTCTCCAGCACTCTTTTATCTAGGTTTCATTGCTGCTTGGACCTGCAATATTTGATTTTTTTAATCTACATAACATAATTTTCACATTAATTATCATTCAAGAATAAATTCCAAAGTGAAATATACAGGAAAATGGACCCTGGCTGGAGGCCTCTTCTGTTTTCTTTTCAATTGACATTAAGATTTATTTTGAGTAATAACATTTTCCCTCACTACATCTGCTAGAGTATGTTAAACTGAATGCAGTGCTTGAAAACTTTATGTATATATATACACAATAAGTTTCAGATTTTGAGTGACTTTAGCAGCAAACAGAAGACAGAGTCTGTCAAAGAGTAAGCCCTACATGAACATACCACTTACCAGTAATAAATATAAACATTGAGAATCATGAGAGGATTTATATAATCCCATTGAAATCGTTAAATGCTGGTTTTGTTTTCTGCCATCTTAGGCTAAAGGAGGAGAAGATGAAGCTTCAGCAGAATTTGACTGTCCAGTTTTTACTAAAACAAGGACAGGTGGAATTGGAAAGTACTGAGATCCCAGACTACAGTGATGCTGTCCTCATTGATAGGAGTGTTGTTGAAGAACTGAATTGCAGTCTTGCGGTAATTTACATTATCTGGAGGAAATTTAAGCTTTCTAAACAAATGTATTGTCCTTCAGAGGCTCAGCTTTTTCTCCAGTTTGACATTTAGTTTCAATTCATTACAACACACCTGCAGGCTCAATTGTAATCTAGAAGCTATTAAGAATTCTCTAATGTCTCTTCTCAGGATGTAAAGATTGCAGTGCAGACTGCTTTCTTGATGTTTGATCAATAAAATTCAGATCAATGAAATGGCGACGGCCTGTAGACACACCATCACTTACACATACATTGTAACTAGAAAATGCTGATGTCATGGGCACAAGTCCAAAAATTCCCTCGAGGCAAACTTACAGTCATCTTAAGAAGCATTTGAGTAGTGGCTCACATTAAATTTAAAAATTAATACAGTTTTTTATGTGAGGTGAAATTGGTGGTGATACTTAAAACAGCTTTTCATACCCTCATGAAAAGTTCTTTTTTAGGCTTTCTAGCTGTACGAAAATTGTCTTTTACTGCTACTGCACAAAGCCTTCAGTACCATCTGCAAAATACCTTAAACAGAGCAAGCTTGCATTTTGTAGACCTAAAATGCCTTTCCATTCTTATTATAAGATAGATAGATGGAGGGTGAGATTAGTTGTAATTTTCTTCATCTATTTCTATGATCTAAGGCTGTGACACAGAGCATAAAAAAGGATGAACTTCCTTAAAAGATAACCATCTGGAGCAAAGTCTGGAAAGAGACTGCAGTATAACATGTTTAATTGACTAAAATTATGACTTTGGAAACTTGCCCATCATGTTGCAAACAATTATTCCGTAATCTGTAAAGTGTGTTAATTAAGATTGATCTATTTTTTTAGGCTCAAGGAGAAAAAAAAATTACTGCCATGGTAGAATATAAAGACTTCTCTAAAGGGATAATACAGCTGGAATGGGAACACAAGAAAATGAAAATGCAGATACAAGATCTGAAAGAGAAGGCTCGGGATATTGTAATACTACCTATTTCAAAAGATTGCCAGTTAGTGAGTTGCTTTTTCTGATTTATATTTTAACTGCAGAAAATTATGCTGCCTATACCTGTAAGAAAGATCGTTTATATTTATACCTCATAAATCTCTTAGAGAAACGTGATTCCTAAGAGGTCAACAATTCAGCTTTAATTCAGCTTTCAAAGGGAAGTCTTACTCATGAGATTGAGCAGTGATGAAATTCTTTGGGATGTTACAGTGTAAATTAAGGCAAAATTAGCCTTACCTCTTATTGTTTCAAAACTGGTGTTGAATAAGGAAATCAGGATTTTGCAGCCACAAGGAACAGATCTCTTAAATCGAGCAGAGTCCTTTTTAAGTGGAAGGTCTGAGGTGCCCCCATCTGGTATCGCACAGAAATACCGTAACTTTGCTGTACACGGAGACTGGGCGTTCCTGCGGGAGCTGAGTCCCACCCTCTCACTGCCAGGTGCTGGCTCAGCAGCCGAGCAGGGAATTGTTTGCCATGCCCGGCAGGCAGGAGGGGGCAGCCGGCCAGCACGTACATAACTTTGAACAAGCCCAGCTGGCAGGCCAGGAAAAAGAGGTAAAGGCTGTGGGACGCAGCCAAGGATGCCACTGGGAGAAGAAAGGAGAAAGAAGAGAGGTTGTAGGGAAATCCTCAGGGTATTACAGTATGAGATATAGAAGACTGTAGGGAAATCTTACAGTGATGATGTGGGTGGCATAAAGGTTTGGAGTAAGGGATGTTGAAGGATGGGTAGGCTGGAGATACAGCAGTGGAGACAGCTATAAAGCACAGAAGAAAAGGAAAGTGTTGGACAGCAGGTCCAACAATATTGCAATTCAATCAAAAGATTAGAAGAAAATTCAAAACGTATGTTTTGTTTAATCTTCATTTGTATTACTGCTCCACAAAATACTTGTTCTGAATCACAGGACTTTCATAACTAACACCAATCACCAGAACTGCTTTCCAAAGAGCACTGGAAAATTCTTTCTTTCCAGGGCACTGAAAAATTCTTGTGGCAAATTTATCACCAGTGTTGCTGTTAGCTCAGTTCATTAAACTGATGAGCAGAACTCTTGCCCTTCAAAGAGGGTAAAACTGCCCATAGTAAAGGCATTTACCAGTTTAATCAGAATTTGAATGCCCTGAGAGAATGGAATTACAGCACTTTTTGATTAGAAATATGGGGTTAGTGGGAAAGACAGGGTAATGGATACCCCAACAACAGGAATGGAAAGAAAGATGGCTTAGATAAATGTGTGTGGGCAAGGACCTGAGACCATTTGGAATGAGGGCTGTTAATAAAGCATTAAGTGAAAGAAGCTCAATCCTGTAGGCAAGGAGCCCATTCTGGGTCTTGCCTGTTTCTCCTCCTCTAACTAGAGCAGTCCACAGAATTCTGCCTGTCATTTTGGTGGGACAGTACTCTGGAAGGATGAATCTACATCTACAGGAACCTGTCTATTGCCTCTTATAGATCCATAAAACATTCCTGTTATAGATCCATAAAACATTATGGAGTTTGTGATTTGTCATTTGATAAAGAGGTATTTTAGTAGCGGTGCTCAAGGAAAAAATCATAAATTCTCTGATATGTCAGTTACTATGCAGATAGAACAATAAAAGAAGGAAGAATGATTAGGAAGCCACTAGACAGAAAATAATAATTTTCCTCTCTAGCCTAACGACAGACCGTCTTAGGCCTTCAGCTATGTTATCTTAGATTACATTATAAGCAAAAGCATAGCTTAGGGTTTTTGACAACCTCAGCATACTTGTTTGGCCCTTGTTTCCATTATAAATATATAATAGATAACATCCTCTTTAACAGCTGCACAGTCTAGTACTCACACAGCATCCAAGCGTATCCTTACAAGGTCCCTTTATGATCACTAGTAAGCTTTACCACTGCAGAATTCCAGTTTTTTGAGTTTCACATAGTATGATTTTCTTTACAGAAGAGTGGAATTGTTGAGAATGAACAGGCATAAAGTAATTTCTTTCTGGTTTTATTTCTTCAGTTCCTAACCATGCAGAACAATGATACCCTCATTGCTCATCACTTAGCAGGAATGGAGCAGAGCCTTGGAGTCATGGATAAGGTAAATCCAAGGGAACCACCACATCTGAGAGATACAGCCTTTGTTTAAATGCAGCTCCTTGCCTTCATTAGCAAGAGGTGTTTGAAAGAACAAGTGCAATTGATATAGGCATGCTAACTCAAAGACTGTTGGAATACACCCATAATAGCACACACAGATAGATATAGATAGATATAGATATAGATATAATCACGTATTTGTCCATCTGGCTTTCAACAGTTTCCTCAACTTGAGCTGTGCTGTCTACAGCAGCATTTCTCTAGTGTTTGGAAGCAGTCATCATACATGGATTGTTGCAGAGATGAAGCCTGTCTACTTGCTCTGTTACTGGAATTAAATACTTTTCTATCCTGAACATCTGAATGCAGATTGGTTAATCACTTCTTACACAGCACTGCCTATAAAAGTCACTCTTCCATTTCTAATGAAGCATTCGTTCAGTCTTCTCTGTTTAATGTTTTTCTGCAGGACCACCAGCAAAGTATCCCTCCCCTCTGTATTTAAAATAAGATACAACAATCTGATTTGCTGGTTACCTCATGTATTTCACCATTCAAATTATGACTGTCGTTGTTTTTAAGTGATTTCACTGGATTTTCTCCAAGTTGTGCTAGTTGGCATCAGCTTCCTCTTCTTCTTCAAGCTTTAGTATTTATCTTGTCCCTTTACAGGCCATCCATCAGCTTCAGCAGCTCCCAGCAGCCAAGAGCATGTCTTTTACTCATGGATTCCATTGACTTCCTTTTCTCCCTTTGCCTTTCAAATTTTATCTTTAATATATCTCTTTTCCTGACCTATACCTTTTTATTCCTTGGCTGCTCCTTAAATTAGAACTCCATAAACTGAGATACTGTGTGTGAAATACACTTTACAAAGTAAAGCTTACAATGTGCTGCTAGTCAAATCAGCATACATGAAAGTTTATCAACTACAGCACAGCACTTAAAATTATAGCTTTTCATCTTAAGTTTGAATAGTTTTTGTATAAGCTCATATATTTGCTTTATTCATCTCAAAATGGACAGTTGCACAAGAAGAATGTGAAGAACCATCAGAAAAAAGTCAGAGAGCTGAAGAAGTGCATCCGTCTGAAAGAGCAAGCGAACTACGAGCTCAGCCTGCAGCTGAAGGAAATGCTTGTGTCTGTGTCAGAAAGGATGCACATCTTTGAGGCAGCTGGTGAGTCCAGTGATGCACAAGCAAAGGACATTCAGAAAATAACTCCAAGGCTGGACAGTGCTGTTCTCCACCATCAGCTGAGGGGCATGGAATGCCTGTCTGTTACTGTATGTGCACAATGAGCAGAGTCCTTCCTGCCAAAACCTAACACGGTTACTGAAGGCTTACCTGGAGACTCTTGTGGCTCTTGTAATAACTTCATTAGGCAACATGCTTTCATTTTTTCTGAGAGCTGTTCAATGGGCTTCTTTCCACCCTTCCAAGAGAACAGAGGAAGTAATGTGGAGCTAAGAACAGTATTCACTTTTAGGAAAACTTAATAGAAATCTTTCCACTACTAGAAAACAGTTACAGATTTTCAAAACAGTGGGTACTTGCTAGAAGCTAAAGAAAGCATGCCCAGTGCCTTTTTAAAATATTTTGCTTTATTTAATACTATAAAGGTTCTTAAGCCCAACTGTGAGCCTTTCATGAAATGCTTGCCTATTTTATACAGAATTTGGAATAACCCCAGGACAGGTCCCATATAAATATAGACTACACATCCCCTCTGAGCACAGGCTAACACTAATGCTTTGTTTTCTGCAGACACGCGGGATGTTTCTGAAAAGATCACGAGGCAGCGTTACCAAGAGATTCTGAAACAGAAATATCTACGGGACCTTATAAGGGAAAAGGAAAAAGAGCTTACAATTCTTCAGTTAGAATATGGAATTTGGAAACCAAGAAAACATCATATTGTTCAAAAATCAGAGTCGAGGTAGATGAATAATACCATGGTCTTATCGAAGGAAAAGCGTTTTGACAGCTGATTCTTCACCCTGAACTTTTCTTTCCACAAATTGTTTCTTCTGTAATTCCTTGAAAAATAACTTCCATTTGAAAGATGCATGGTTGTGTGATTTGTGTTTTTTTACACCTGGTCTGACCCCCGTATTATTTCAGTTGATCTTCTACTGGTTTTATTATATTAACCATAAAGCTCATTACAGAAAACACAGGATACAAGAAATTGTAGACTGATAGAAGAACAGGTACATTTGTATGTCCATTGTTTGCAATATGCAAGTGTAGAACCGTCTAAAGATAAATCCATCAACTGGCATCTGCTACAATTCATGTCTATGAATTTGAAATAATAATTTACCCTTCTGATGGCACAGGTGTAGGTTTCTGAGCAGATGTAGGGATGCTTCCCCTGACCAAGGGCAGCTGTGCCTTATCATGGTATAATCACCTACAGCCAGCAGGAGCTGTGGCTGCTGCCATAGGCAGAATCACAGGAAAACCAGGTTTGGAAGCATCTGGCCTCCTGAAATAGTTGGTTTTACATTGAGAGGCAGTGTATTCTCCTGCCAGCTCCCTCCAAAACAGCTAATAAAGAACCTGTGGTAAAGTTTAACTACTCCTGGAGCCTGATCTACATACTCAAGCATTCTCCCTGCTTTTTATTTCCCTGCTCCATGGTGTGTCAGTTCTTTCATAAATTCACGTGGCATCCTACCCCACTTCATTGTGAGAGCAAGAATAGCTTTGATACCTTAGCTTAAAATTCTACATTTGTAAGAAAAAATTATTTCAGTTGTGATCCTGTAGCTCTCTTTTTTGCTTTACCATCTCTAACTGGGCTTTGTAAAGATTCTAATTACATCTCACTTATTACAAGACCTTTTGTCTTTCTGCTGAAACTGCCCTAGAAGCAGTATTGTTCCAAATGTGCCAACGACCTTGGAGAAGATAACTGGCCCCTTCACCAGGCACCATCATTTTTTTGCACAAGCCTAAAAAGGCAGAGAAACAGGGCTTTAATACTCAAAATGTGATTTGCAGTAAAGGTTGTTCTGCATTCTCTCTGGACAGCAACAGTCAGTATTCTTAAGAACAAGCTGTAGGTACAGACTAAAGTCTAATGAACCTTACCAATGGTTAAAAAGTTATAGATGATCTTTGATTTTCTTTCTCTTGAGCTAAGAACTTACTCCCTTATTAAGGAAACAGGATATAGCACCTGTAAACAAAAGAGGTAGGGTATAACCAACAAGAAAACAAGATTCCTAGCAGGGAGAGTTGTAAAGTAGTTAAGATTTATGTATTGTTCTACTTGAGAAGCGGTGGTGTTAGGGAAAATAAAAAACAGAAGTGACCATGATGAAAAAAATAGCAATTTCAAGTTAAATTAAAAAAAATTTAAAAAGGCATTTACTGGAGAATAAATGAAATGGTAAAGATTTATTCAGTTTCATGAGGCTGTGTTTGAAGCAATCCCATTAAACAAGGCCTTGTTTTTCTTATCTATTTGAAGAGAGAAAACACCCTGGCTCTCAGATATAGTAGGAGAGTAGAAAGTTGGTTTCAATTCTCTTGCCTTCCCTTCTACCTCAGGCTGTGGCAGAATGCTTATGAGACAGCAGCCTTGAAGAGAGTGTGTGGACCAGTAGAAAGCAACTGCATTATGGCACATTTCCCTCAGAAGGAGTTAAAAGCTAGTGAGAACATCTTAGCTCTGGAATATTAACATCAAAATTAGTTATCTTCACTTAACTCACAAAATGCTGTCATTAGCCTTCATTGGCTGACTGGCACCAGGAAGACATTTGTAAAATGGGTGTATCTACAAACCAACAGAACTCTTCCCCATCTGAACATGAACAGAAGTGACAATTTGAGTTATTTCAATACCAGTAACCGTGCAGAGACTAATAAAAAGTGGACTGCTTTCTACCTGTTAAACTATGACTTAATTTTATTTTTATTAAATAAAAATTCACTAACCAAGTCATTAAGCCAGATTCTCCGAAACAACACCAGTTTGATTTTTTTTTTCCATTAAGTAATGCCTTTTACAGTGCCTACTGTATGTATGTACACAGCTTTATAAGTATCTCTGGAGAAAACCTCCTAATCCCAAAACATAAAGTCCGTTGTCTGACCAACACTTCTGACACAATCAGAAAGTATTCAGTCTTTTCTGCTTTTGTGTCTGTGCAAAGAAAGCTCTGCAGCTATAGATTATGCATCTACAAAGTCTTCTTCTGTTCTGCTGTAGTGCAGTAATTGGTCTTCTAACCCAAAAGTATCGATGAGCTGAGTGAGACTCACTTTCTTGCCATCTGCAGAAAAGGCTGACTGCAGCTCATACAGCATCAGCTGGGTGCTACTTCTCCACTTCACTATCAGGGCCTGCAACTCAGACAGGTTGTTCTGAAATTGGAACAAAGAAAAAAAGAGTCATCATCTGCTGACATAAGGGGGTTTTGATACCCTGCAGATATTCTTATAAAATGCCTTAAACTGAGGCAATACACAAGCACCACACTAAAAAAACAAAACAGTGAGTATTGGCTCACCTTGGATCGATACATCTTCACCAGTTTGAGCCTACGAAGCAGCTCTTCCTTCTCTTGCACTTGTTTCACCAGCTTTACTTTTTCTTCAAGGGACTGCTGCTGACCAAGATCAACCTGTAGCACATTCAAATTCTCTGCTGATCCACAGGGATCACTCTCCTGTGAGGGACTTTTGAAACATGTATGTCCAGTGCCATTTCCTTCCAGGCTTTCAGACCCATCTTGTAATCTGGAACAGTCTGTACTTGTCTCTGGCAAGCACTCTGTGTCAGCACCAGCAGTGTCTTTCTCTTCAGTGTC
Source organism: Rhabdornis inornatus (assembly GCA_013397075.1). Taxonomy (NCBI): domain Eukaryota; kingdom Metazoa; phylum Chordata; class Aves; order Passeriformes; family Rhabdornithidae; genus Rhabdornis; species Rhabdornis inornatus. The sequence continues at coordinate 85,375 of VWZS01003656.1, forward strand.
TATTTTGAGCCGCTTTGCCACTGCAAAATTGGCATTAAATGAACGTCTTGTTTTCCTCAATCGTTCCCTCAGAGCTGCACTCATTTGCTAAAAAATAAATAAACCCAAAAAACACAGGTGATCAGAATAATCTTAAATTTTTATCAAATCTCAAACAACTGTTTACCTATCATTATTGTTTACATAGATTATGTAATATATTTAACTATCATTGTAAAGCCAGACTTCCTAAATCTCTGTATAGCGTTCAAAAACTTGAACAAAGTTAGCTTCTTCTTTTCACATGTATTTGCATACACGGCTGCAAGATATGGAAAGGTGTAGTTCCACATTTTCTTTGACAAAATCCTGTATAAGGCACATTCCTCACCTGCACAGCCTTAAAGCTAGAGGTATAAGATGCCTGTCTCTAGCCTTCCAGCAAGCAGTGCTGGAAGTGACTTCTGACTCCTTGATGATTCCACAAGCTTTTCTGTTACTATGAATAATCACATTATTGGAAAAGTAGTAAGTTTTCATACCTGTTTCCCTGAATTAGTCCCCTGTGCAGGTGCTGCCCCAGAATTCTTTGGAGTATTGCACAAAGATGGCAATTTATCCAGCACTGACTCTTCCATCTCGAGATGAATAGCAGTCTCTGTTAAATGACAGAATGAATTATAGTGTCATTGTCACCTGATTATAACAAGCTATGTGGCTGCAGAAATTACTAAAAAGCTCTAATATGAAATTCTAAGGCTTACTGTCTAATTGGCATGTTCAAAAAAGACATCTGCATAAGTTATACAGCTGTTTCATGTGCTAAGTAGCATCTTGCTTTGTGAATAGCTTTTCTTTGAGAGGATGTGGCACTACTAACTGCCATAAAGTCTTTTACTATACATTTTATATATTATTTTTCCCCTCGCTCCTAAAGCTCTGTGGAGCCAGGAAGATTTTTGTTGGCTACAAGTATAAACAATTAATCTTTTCTATAGAACAATATAATTGATTATCCAGCTTTCTGAAAATAATCCAGTCTCATTTGATCGTTCTGGGAATGCTGCTTAAAAAAGTAATTACTCACACAGGTGGAAGTTTTGATTAACAGGAAGCATCCCAAGCTCACTCAGAAAGGCACCTTAATTAAAATGGTTAAGTCACACCTCCCAGCAGGAACCAACTTCAAATCGATTTGGCCATGTTGAACTTGTTTAGCAGTTGTGAACCACCTACTAATGACCAGAATACAGCTGGATAATCGACAGCTCCACCTCCACTCACCTGCAAATTGCAATTAGGAGTTTTGAAGCAGAAACCTCTCAAGAATAAAATCCTGCAAACCAAAACTAGGCAACACAGGGTTGGCACAAGGGGCTTCCTCTTCACAGATGAAAGCTGCCAAAGCTTCAGTATGCCAGAGCCTTAATAGCCCAGCAACCCTGGTCTTCCTGGCTTGATACCAAAGGATGGAGGTCCTCATTTATCTTAGAACATTCCCCCCCAGCTGTTCAAAACTGAACATACGGTACTCTATTAAAAAACCCAGACCTTAGTAAACAGTCTAGTTAATTAGGTATTTTAGCCATCCATCAATTAAACAGGAAGCCCACAGCATCCATTAAATATAATGGAAGTTTAATACTATTATTTCTTGTTGTAAGGAAGAGCCTAGAAAAAGCTACATCATTCTTACGTATACTGTATGCCACAAATATGTAATAAGTCTTTCCAAGGAGCAAAATAATTTCAAGCCTAAAAGATAGCTTAAAAACCCCAAACTGTCTAATGCAAATTCATTTTCAAATGACCATAACAAATACTTTTTACCCTGTTTTGCTAATGCTGTTACATAGCAGCACATTCACACAGATCTCCTGCACTCAAAATCTTTTTCCTGTATTTTAGGCTAAGAATCCTTGGCATTTTCAAGCAGTAATGCTGTTCACCACACAAAAAAATCTGTCCAGCAAGTTAAAAAAATTTGAGTTAGAAGGGGAAGAGACAATTTTGCTTTTCAGTACTTACTTGACTTTTGCACTTTGGGTACGTCTACAACTATGCCCTCAGTTTTCTGCTTATAGCTACGTTATATAACAGCACTCCTTTTACTGTCTCAGCAACAAAAGGCTCTATTAACACTCAATACAGCTTTTGCCTTGCTAGTTTTGCACCGGCAGAGAAGGCTGGGCAGCCCATAAGAAGGGCCACAGAGCCGTGGAGCTCGTTCTGAGGCGCTGCACGCCAAAAACACAGCCACAGCAGCAACCCGCAGTGCTGAGAAGCGAAGAGAGGCCCCCTGGGGAACAGAAACCCCTCAGGGCCGGGGTGAAGGAAGAAAGAACCCAGCGGAACCACCCTTCCGTGCCTCGCTCCCCTCAGACGCTTCAGCCTCCCGCTGCCGGGCCCGGGGCGGCCCCGCGCCTGCGCGGCGCGCGTGCCCGGGCGGTGCCTGCTGCTCGCGCCTGCGCGCTGTGGGGCTGAGGGCGGGCGCGGGGCGTGAGGGAGATCCCGGTGCCGGTGCCGGTGCCGGTCCCGGTCGGGCGAGCGGGAAATGCGGGGCATCCCCGGGGACCTCGGAGTCTTTGGTGTTGCGTCTGGGCATGCCCGGTGATGCTGTGTCCCTTAGGCCAGCGTGGCCCCGCTACCCCGCAGCTCGGGTCTGGGCCAAGGCCAGGTGCCACCTCACAGAATCACAGAATCAGTTAGGCTGGAAAAGACCTTTAAGATGATCGGATTCAACCTATGACCCAACACCACCATGTCAACCATGGCACCAAGTGCCACATTCAGTCTTAAACACTTCCAGGGGTGGTGACTCCAGGACCTCCCAGGGCAGTCTGTTCCAGTCACCGTTTCTATGAAGAATTTTTTCCTAGTGGCCGAGCTAAACCTTCCTTGGCCTAGCTGAAGATGATAACACAGTGTCCCTGCTGCAAGTGTCCCTGTGCCAGGGAGGGGGGTTCTGCCTCAGCATGGAGCACTCCCTACCATGGAGAGCAGAGTAAGGCCCTTTTGTCACAGCCAAAGGAGCCACAGCTCTCCACCTCAAGCTGCAAAACGCCTTTATCCCAGGAACTGTCTCCTCATGTAAGGGGAAAAAGTGTGACTGAGAGATGCACTGGGAGATGGGTGACCTGAGCAGCACTGTCATGGTTGTGGGAAAGAAGAGAAAAATAAGGAATGTGACTGGAGAAACAGATTGTGACTGTGACAAGGAGTAATTCCAGCTGTGGCTGCACTGTGCAGTTCAGGACTAGAGTTCCCTGACGCTCAAAGGCACTGCTGAAGCAAGAGTGATCTTCCTGTCTCTATCAGCTGCACACCTGGCTTCCCTATGTGGATTTACTTTTCTCAAAACTGATCTGTACAAAATGTTTTTCAACTATAACTGTCAGGAATCCCTAACAACGACAGCTCCCAGCCCTTAGGGATGATGTCCCAGTGGTTCCTCCAGCACTGCCTGCAGCCGAATGGCCCCAAGCTGTGCATGGATGCCTCATGCAGCTGTGCTGTGAGCTGCACGTGGGGTACAGGCACCCACATGCTCTCGCTGGATCATGCCCTTAGCTTATGTGCCAGAACTGCATTAATTTCCTGCCTGGTTCTTCCTCACAGCTACAGATGAGGATGCTCTGTTTTGTCTTCACCTTGTGTAACTCCCATCTCTATTGAGACCAGAGATAGTCTTGAGCTGAGAGGTGAGTAAGCACTAAGTGCTGTAGGTGTGATAACATGTTAGCAGTTGCAGAGCTTTTGACCATGAGTTTTCATAGATTCACACACTTCAAAGAGGATTTGGCAGGGATGATAGCAACCTTTACTCTGCTACAGTAAAAGGTAACAAAGCATTCAAAGCCCATCTACAACAAGTTGTGTTGGGAAATCTGAGAACTTGAGGCCTTATACACCTTGTATAAGATTTTATCTGTGGGTGAAATTGATTTAGAAATAATATTTTCAGTAGCAAATGTGGGAATTTACGTGACATGGTGTCATAGTATGTTTTGTAACCATTTACCTAAAAAACCCCTGTTGAACGATTCCCCAAGTGTTCAGGCAGTTTGGATGCATTTTTTAAATCTGTCCCTTTTTTTGGTTTCGAGTTTGTTTTTTTAAACCTTCAGAATTTAATGTCACAAATATTTTAATTTTTAAATATGTTAAAAATGGACTCCTGAGTGCAACAGCAAAAGTGCTAATAGAGCTTCTGCTGCAAATTTATCAGGAGGCTTGGATCTCAGATACTCTGGAGCTTTGCAATGGCATGTCTCCGAGTTTACAGGGTATTTCCTTCAATCTCAAGGATGGTCTCTACTTTAAATTACTCATGCTCTGTTGTACAGACATGTTAACAGAGGAGTTGCACAAGAGCAACAGAAAGTTTGAGATTTTCGATCATTTGCCAGGTGAGATTCCAGTAAGGTTTAACAGGAACATAACACATGAAAGTCATCCTGTGCATTATCATTGCACTTAATTAGAGCAACGCCCATATGCCCCACCCCAAGTGAGATTGCAGATTGTTTGGGACTGGGAACATAGAACAATGGTGCCACATGTTGGGTACATGAGTTTAGTGTGCTACATCTAGAGTAGAGGAAAGGAAATATTGTCATCAGTATTCACTGATGGGTTATGACTCCAGGAAAACATCCTGTTCAGTTTGGTATTAAGTGTTTAGCTGTGTTTACTCCATTTTCCAATGGATTTACCTGGTGTTTACACAGTGCTGCAAAAACATGACTTGCCCAACACTTGGCTGGAAGCTCCTGTCAGAGCTGGGAATTAGAGTGTCATCAGGCACTATCCAGTGACTATCCAATATTTTTATTGCAGAAACACAGTAGTGATGAATATTATGTTATTTTCAATTTAACGATGGCAAACCAGAGTCAGATTGAAACCTTCTGTTCAAAAACTGCACATGTGTTTCCCTTGAGGAAAACAGATTATCCATGTGTCATTGATAGTGGCATGTTTATGGCACACTGCAGAGTGTTTCTCATGCTGTTCAGGTAAGCTCACCAGTATGTGTACACAGTAGCATGTTCATTGCAGTGCAGTGTTTATTAAGCACTATAATGCTATTGTTTGATTTCTTTGATTCCTCTTGTGATCAGAATAGTTTGGGGTAAGCAAAATGAAAAAAAGTGTAGGAAATTGTGTGCTGGGTAATAAAATTATTGATCTCTATTTGCTGAACATACCACTTCCCTTCAGAGAAATTAGTTTCCCCAAGGAACCAAAAGGAAAATGTGCTCCTTGGTTTTATTTTCTCTGGCATTTCTGTGTTGACATTTTAGTGATCGGATTATTTTTTCTTCCAAGTGTACACCAGTTTGGCTGCACAGTTGAAAGATATTATCCATGTACCCTTTCAATAATCTTGTGGTACCAGAAGAGCACTGAGGCTGACACATCAGCATTCTCAGGACAAGGACATGTTTTAATTCCCCTATGGGCATCATCGATAGTAGCAAAGCCAAAATGGAAAGTAATAGTAAAGGATACTGGCTTTGAATTTAGGAACTCCAGTTTGAGCTTTATGGGTTCTTCTCCTCGAGAGTGTCAGGAGCATCACAAAACTTTCATTTAACAGTTTGCTGGGCACAGCACCAGGCCTTTTCCCCCTAAACATTGCCACTGAGTATTTGGGATGTTAGTCAACATACTGTGTCTTAAGGCACTTATGTATTACCCCCTTTCTCATTTTTGTGAAATCTGTTGATCTTGTTTAAAGCCAAGTGATGTATTCTGATGCATGAAGTACACTCTGCACTGTCTGCGTATTTTCTCTTGCCTGGAGCAGGAGGGTGGGGTGCTTTTATGTGCCTAACCACTAACTGCTGCAGAAAGTTTTAAAATCCTACCCACTTCTGCATCAGCTTAGGATTGTGTTTTTGCTGGCTGCAATTCACTTCTCTGAAAGATGTTCTGACTTGCTTATAGCCATGTAAATATACCAAAGGAAGGACTTTATATACCAGATTCCTGGAGTAAAACCAGTTTAATACAAAAAAAACCTGTCCTTGGGAGATGGATTCTGCTCTCATAATGGTGCAAATGCCCAGTAACTAAAAGTGAAGTCTCTGGAATGACATCAGCACAAGTTAAATCAAAAGTAAATTTTTTTGCCTTGTCTGCTCTACATCTCTGGCTTTAAGTTGTTGAGGTACCTGTCTTGAAAAGAAAAACTGCCTGGATTTATTGTAGCTGAGGGGCACTGCAATTTGCTGTAACAAAAGATAATGTAAGAGCCTGGCGAGATTGGCAGTGTAGTTCTCACTGCTGCGTGTGTGAATAACCAAGTGGGTGAGGCTCAGTGCTAATAAAAGGGATCGGCGTATGATTGCCTCTTATTTCTGTGTCTGTGGGATTTTCTCTGACATAACAAGTCAAAAGTATGAAATCTTTATGAGACTCTAGCACACAAAGAAAACAATAAACAGACCTTCAGTGTTCTTGTCCTCGCTGAAGAACTGATTGATCATTATTTAAAGAAAATTTAAGCCTTTTAAATCTAAGTCCTTAGACTAGTCCAAACTAGTCCCTGGTACAGCTTTTGCCATCTCTGATGGTCTGAGCATACTTTTGTGTTAAAAGTATTTGAATTGTAGCAGAGCTTGAAGAGTTGTTTCATTTTCTCACATACCTGATAAAAGAGTTCACTCTGTGCTGTGTGCACATAACTCTTGGGTTGCTCACATTTGTCTGTACTGCTGGAATTGGTGAAGCTGAAAAAGCGAACATGGTTTATTTGCAAGTGCAGACAAGCTGGTTTGGGCAGTTACCTATAGTTTGGAGGCCTTGGCAGGACCCATGGATTAAACTGGTGTACCAAACAAGTCATCCAATGAGCATGTAAGCAGAGATGGAGACTTCTCCTTCTTCCTGAACTTCTGGGGGTTTCCCTGTTGCTCTGAGTGCAGATATGAGTGAGTAGTGTCTGTCATTACTCAGCAGATTTTTTTTTTTTAATTTTTTTTTAAGAAAAAAAACCTGTTGGTTTTTTTTTTGTTGTTTTAGAACAAATAACCATTCTACTGAGCACACCCTACCAAACTGCAGCATCAGCAGGCAAGGCTTAAAGATACATCCCTGGAAATGTATTAGGTCATTTACCTGAGGCTAGAGAAAGCCTTATAAAGTAAAATTTTAGAAGTATTTCCATAAGGATGAAATATTAAAGTGCTCATGGCAGTTTTCCATCTCAAGAATAAAGTCATATCTAGAGGGCTGAAATTTCAATATGGAAGTGTTGTCAGGCATTACCACCACCTTATGTTGCAAATCAGGCTCACAAATGAGTGAGAGCTGGCTTAAAGCTTTCTCCTGGTTTCCATACAGTTAATAACCAATGTAACATTTCAAGTGTGCATGATTGTTGTGAGATAGGGGATATGTCTGTAGAATATTTGTGCAAACCAAGTCACATGTCTTAAGGACAGCTACCTCAGAATTGTGAGGCTGGCAATTCACCAAAATTTGTGAACAGGTATGAAACTGTCACTTCTTAATGTAAAGGTTGAGGGAAATTCTTAAAAATCAAGAGATTTAAGATACCCAAAAACAATGGGAACTCAATAAATACTCTTATCACCCCTCCTCCCAAAATACTCAGCTAAAGGGAAGATAAAGGGAAGATGATATAATTGTCTTCAGTGCCATTTCCTTTAGCAAGTAAAATGGGCAGTGAGACTTCTTTGACTTCCCCCTTTTTCTTGGGTGAAATACACTGTTTATCCTAGTTATGGCTTATTGAAAAATAGATTTTTCAGTGTTTATGACCTGTATTGCTTTTGCTCCAATTATTCCCAAAGCAATTTCAGTGCAAATTTTCAACTCATATTTCTACCTGAAATAACTGTGTTTTGAGTCTCTTTCTCTACACAGACATACAGAAAGCTTTAGTGATGAGTGTGTAATGTTTTCTTACAACCTCTGTGGGTTTAAGTGATTACTGTTATATTATTTTTACTGTTGTTTTGTTGTCTTCCTGCAGAAGGGCAGCTTAGCCCTTGTGACATTTGAAGTCATTGAGAAAGTTCCTGCTGAACTGATGGGAAGCAGAAATCTGCTGTCCTGATGGAACTTTAGTGGAACTGTGACATATGGAATCAGCTAATGGTATTATTTCATGTGGTGCTGAGGATACTGGAATTGCAACTGCCTGCATTAGTGTGAGTGTTTCACACTGTGTGGGAAAGCCACCAGTCTCCCTCTCAACACATTAAGGCAACTGTATTTTGGTTGAAGAACATTTGTCTGAAGTGGAGTGCAGGAACACTGAACTGATGCTAAGTGAACCAAGCTAGTGAATGCCACCTGCTTTAACTGAGAGGACGTTTTCCCTTCAGTAACCCAGGTAACCTTGAGTCTGTCCTGGCTGCAGTGATCTCTACCACACACATCAACAGACACTGAACAAGCACTCTTTGTCATCAACCTCTTTGATGACAGCCATGCCATACCATATTACATGACACTCTGAAAAGAGAAATCTTGCAGTTCATTCACAGCTGAAAGAATTATTCTAGTTTTGATGCTTTAAAGTTTAGTGCGTTTTTTCCTTGAGTTAATTACAAGCATTTAGTGGGTAACATATGCCAGAATAAGCTATTTCATCACTGTTAAATGCATGCTGGTAACTCAGCACATGGGTATGCACTGACAAGTTTCCTCTTGAAAGTCTCCTTAGGATTTAGATCAGCAGATAGATCACTTAATTTTTACATGGTGTATACCATGCCTGTTCTTGAAACTGTGAAACTGGCCATGGATAAAATGTCCACATGATGTCTGGATAGGAAGTCTTATGTGGGATTCATTTTTCTAGGATCAGCAGTGCACATATGGGTGTACACTGCTTAATCACGTGTGTCATGTGAGTGCAAAGATTAATCACAGATATCATCATCTACTCCCTATAGTTTACTCTGTTTGATGACGTGTTTATTTTCCATCTCAGTGACGAATTCTGGGTCTTTTTTTTTCCTTAAAGCAGCACTTTAACTATGTAAAATTGAGCCTAGAAGCTGTGAAACTCTCTGGTTTAACACTTCCTAGTCCTAAGGTTTTCTCTCAAACCTAGAGACCTGCTTTCTCACAAATACCACTATAATGCAAGAGCTACTTCTACTTTGCCTTACCAGTTAATGTGCCTAGCTGTAACTGCTGATTTTCAAAATATCTGCTTAACAACACAACAGGAAAAACAAAGCAAAAAGAAACAAAGGGCAATAGACAGAGGTGAGAAATGGCGATGAGAGGAGGATCTCCAGAGAGAATGTTTGTGCCAGTATCTGTTATTGAAAGGTCTTGGTGTTATGCCTTCTCAAGGACTTTCAGGTTCCATTTAGTACCAATAAATAGCTCTCCTTACCTATCTTCAGCTTCCAAGGTAAACATGGGTACATCTTTCAGGCAAGAAGTACAAATACATCTCAAAAGCCAATACTGAGAGCAATGCTGCAAGCTTATGCTGGCAGAGTCCCTGCATAGCAGTGCCAGGAAAACTGCAAATGAAGAAAATACCCTTTCTGCTCAGTGCTGCAGCCAGATCTTCATCAGCTTTGTCAGTCTCATTATTCCAGATTTTTCACAGTCAAACCTGCAGTCTGATTTGACACCAGACAACCAACCTGAGGTACAGCGCTCTCAAGAGTCCGCCAGGCAGTGGAGAGGCTGAAAGAACCTCAAGAAGCTAAATAATCAATAAGCTTTCCTTTTATTATAAATTCTAGTCCACCAGAGATTGATTGCCATGCATATTGCCAAGCCTCAGGAGCAGGCCAGAGAGGTGAAGTCATTCAGTGTTGCGCTTCTAAGACTTGGGTGTATTACCAGGAGAATGGGAGCAATGACACTGAGGAGGAACAGAATAGGAAAGATGTGGCTCATATATATTCCTCACAAAGAAGGATTTACGCTTCTAAGTAAACCTGTGTGCAGGAACCATCCCCACACATATGGTGGAGAAGTTGAAATTATTTACCATCCAAATGTGGGGGATCAAACCTCACACCCTGAGGTTACCATGACAAACTCTATTGCAGCTGTTAATTATTGCTGCATTGATTTTTTAAACAGCAAAACCACATAAGCCAATTTCATCTTTAGATTAGCTGATTTCCTGGGAATTGATGATTTTATATCAACACCTAATTTCATTTAATTAATTTGTAAGAATTTTGTTCATCTGCATAATTTGGGTAGAAGAAATATAAGTAAAGTGAGATAAGATTGAATGTTCAAGTGCTTTTTTTGTGGGAAGCAGCTATGTAGGTGATGCACCCTTCTTCAGTGTTTTGGTCTGTTAAAGCCATTTCTAGAATTAATGCAGCTGCACTCCAAGATTCCCTTTACATTTATGTCCCACAGCCACATTCAAACTGATGCTGTCGATAATTAAACTAAGACTTCGTCAGCTCAGGTGGAGGAATCCTAAGGGGTGGTTACCAGATCAGGAAGGTTTTCATGAAAAGATGGGTGTGTGTTAAGAGCATCTCTAGAATATATTCCACAAAAGAATGTTGAGTGTGTTTTCCCACTGACTTTAAAAAATGCAGATCCTAAGTAAAGTATTAAAAAAATGCATTGAAGGAACACTCTTAGTACATTCTTCCTAATTCTTTAAAATACTGTTAGCATTTGTCCCTAACAAATGTTCCTGAATACTTGACACAGACATATTCGATGAATATTGCACATTCACACAAACGCACAGCAAACAATTGTCTTGGATTGGATCATACACTTCCTTATTGCTAAGTTGTTTATGTGTTGGGAATTGTACTTTTTTATTGTACACTTAACTTTTATTGCTTCTAGATGCTGGTCTTTTTTTATTAGTTTGTTATTGTTTCATTGTGCAAACATTTTGCATTAGTTTTAGGAAAAGCTGAGGGATTCCACTGACACTGCAAATAGCTACAGTAAAGTAAACAGAACAGAAGTAGGACCATGTAATTGTAATAGCCCCTTTAACACCAGCCCAGCCATGGTTCACTGCCCTCCCACCTGTGAGCTGATTGCTCTTGACTGTGTTTCCATTCTGTCTTGTTCCCATTTGGTCTCTGTCTGCAGAAGTTTTCATGATAATATTTTATGCACATGTATTGGCTTGTTGATTTCTTTACATTTTGCTTGATTGCATACATTTGGCATGTGTCAGCTGCCACAGATGCTGCTCTGTCTGCTGCATTTTGAGTACTCAGATGGAGGGGATTGAACCTCTTAATGGATGAAGATGGGAATGTATGTGTGTATCAATCCCACTGTGCATTAGGTATTGGGCATGGCTGTTTATTGGCAAATGAATTTGCTTCCAGACATTTAAGAACACCGGTTTCCAACACACGCTGTTCATGCCTGCACTCTTAAGGAAATACCTTATGAAACTGTAAGTTAAACACTGCCTACTGGTCTGGTAGATAAGGTTCACAACAGTTTGGCACTGGTTGTCCTTCATTAGTAAAATAGGATAGTTTTTACCTGCAGTTACAAATTTGAAGACATTTGCAAAACTGCCAGATTTATCATCAAAAGAGTAATTAACTGAAATGTCATGCAATTAAACCAGCCCAGCATGTGTTTGACAGCCTTGAGCAACACTAGAAATGAAGTCCCCAGCTCAGCACAGTACTTAAATATGCGTGTATCTTTAAGCATGTGGGTACTCCCTGAGAAGGCTGGAGGTAGTTCCCACTGGTTGGAGGTCTAGGAAACTCAGTGTCTGAGGAAAGCTGCTAGAACAGGAAAAGCTTAGTTTGGTGTTGAAAACCCTCGTGGCATATGTGACAATAGCATTCAAATACATTAAAGGTGACAGCAAGAAAGCAAATGAGTTACCCTGAAAAGGAAAGAAAGGAAGTGATTGTCAGCTCAAGATACTTGTTTGGAACTTCAAGACATTTTCTAACAGCAAGTATGGGAGTTATGGAGCAGGTCACATCAGGAGGCTCTGACATCTCATGGAAGGTTTTAAGAATGTTTTAAAGAAAAATTTGTGAAGAATAATCAACATGGAGGTAGGCTTTGGACAGAGAGATGGACAAGAAACCTAACTGAAGGCCTTTTCAGCCTTATTTTCCACAGTTGTGTAATTTTACATGCTTAAAATTACACATGTGCATCAAAGTAAGTGTATAAGACTCTCACAGTGTTCTTCTTTATAGGCTTAGACAAATGCTGTTATGACAGAAGTGGATCAGTGCTCTTATTTGGCCTTATCTTTCAAAATGAAATTGATTCAGTGAACTCAGTGTACTGAACTCCAAAAAGTACAAACACTTGTTAGTGAGGGTACTTCACTTAAGATCACCACCTATACTGTGTTTTATCCATTAGTTTTATATTGCCATTGTGCCTAACAGAACGATTTCTTAGTACAAATTTTAATATTTGGGGAGGAGGTGTAAATATTTTGTTCTGAACTCTTTAATTTATGCTGAAAACTAAAAACATCTTTAGGTGTTACAGCTACAAAGCCTTCAGCTGACAACTTTAGTAATGTATATTATTGAAGTAGAATCCAAAAAGCACCTTTGCAGGCACTGGATAAGGAAGGCAGCCACCATACCATGTATCTGGCAACCCTGTGATAACAGTAAAAATGCCCAAAAAGCTCCATGCCAGCAGGAACATCTGAAATACACAACATATGGAGTGAGGATGAGCCCAGAATGCCTTGATTTTAATAAGAGAAAGCTGCATGTTATCACAGGTCTCACAAGACGAACTTCTGATGGAAGCAAATTAATGAGAATCTGAATGGCTGTGAAATGAAAAGTTTGAGTAACAACTAAGTTTCCAGCCAGTCGTATTGCTGAGAAGAAGTGGCAAACAACAGACCTGGCTTTTGAAAAAGGCAGTACTTGTGTGCTTTGGATATGAAACAGGATTTTTCAAGCAGAGACATGAAAATAGAGATGGGCACAGTCAAAAGGTTCAGAGCCAAGTCAGAAAACCTGCCATAAACTGGAAGCAGAGGCAATTTAAATAACTTGGATTCAAATTTTGAGTGTTCACTTGTGAATGTTTTCCTCAGAACTATTTAGAAAAAATAATCTGCTAGTGTGAAGTCAGTGATTAAGTCCTGAAAAGGAAAGCTTCCTTTTTTACCAGGGTTCTGCCCTTGCAGCTGAGCAGCTGGAACATAGTGTACTTGCCATCATGCCATCTTTTGTCCTTTTACTTTTGATTTTAAATACCTTCTTGGTACTGGAGAAAAACTGGTTTGTAAAATGAGATCCTCTTACAGGCGACATTGTATGAAGGACTGATAGAACCACTGCTGTCCCTGACTGGGGAGAGCAAGGAGTAAGAGTCACTTGTAGCTTGGGAACCAGATTATGTAGAGGCTTTCCCAGTAAAGCCAGCTGCTGATCATTATGTTTCTCTGAATATTTCTTGTTTATATCTTTGTTGTTTTGATCATTGCAACTGAAATTGAAACTGAAAAAATACTTGCATTTAGCAAAAATAGTGACCTATTCCAGGAAAAACCCCCTAGTGCAAGGCAGCGTGACCTTCAGCCAGCTTGGGATCATCAAGAGAAATGAGTGAAAGAAGTCAGCAGGGAAAATGAAGTAGTGTTCCTGCCTAACTCCACAGAAATTAGTCTTGCTGAGAAGAAAAAAATCATCTCCATCATCTCTGGCATATTGGAGAGCTGGTCCTACAGTTGTCACCTTAACATTGTCATTTTAATCGTAGCAAAGAGTGACAGCTCCATTAAATGAGTTGTGATAGATACAGGAGCTTAGGATTGTCTGAGTTCTAACTACATATAACCTAACTGTAAGACTGCCATCCATGAAATAGCTGCATGATTTCTATAAAAATAATATTAGCTCTTATTATTGTTATATTATTATTACTACTCTTTTTACTACTACTACACCAGCACCACCAGATATTCCAGAGACCGCATGGTCCAGAATATAAGGCTTTGAGATGACTTAATTATGGCATTCCAGTACCTGAAGGGAGCCCATAAGAGAGCTGGAGAGGGACTTTTGACAAGCACAGGGTAGTGACAGGACAAGAGCTGAATGACTTCAAACTGAAAGAGGGCAGGATTGGATCATATGCTAGGAAGAAATTCTTTACTGTGAGAGTGGTGAAGCACTGGCATAGGTTGCCCAGAGAAGTTGTGGATGCCCCATCCCTGGAAGTGTTCCAGCCCAGTTTGGATGGGATTCTGAACAACATGGTCTAGTGGGATAGGTCCCTGCCTGTGGCAGGAGGCTGGAACTAGATGGTCTTTAAGGTCTCTTCCAACCCAAACGACTCTGTGATTCTAGGATTCTACCTCTGTTCTTACAAGGCAGAAATAAATAATATGAAAGGGCTCACACTCATCTGTTCTCTTCTCTTCTGGATCAAAAATCTTCTCTTTGTTTTTTCTTGAACACACAGTTTTGGGTTGGAATTAGCATATCACTTGTGGTTTGTATGGAAAAGGTGTGTCTGGCTAGAGATTTGCTTGCCAGAAGTATGATCTCTAATGAAGAGTGAGAAACTTGGAGAGTTTCCCATTCTAAGGGAATGGGAGCATAAACACAATAACCATGAATGGTGCTGAAAACTGCTTTAAACCCGCGTGAGAAGAAAGCTGCAAACTAGATGTCCTGGATTAAAGAACAATGAGAAATCTTAAAAAAAAAATAAAACACTTGTTAATGAGCTGTAAGCCATGACTTTTTGCTTCTGTAATATTGCTCAAATATTTATTCTTATTCTAACAATTGATAAATGGTGTGTCTCTAACTGCATTGTGACTCAAGCCGCAGTTTCCAGCTTTTACAAATGTCTGTTCTTAACTGACTCAGAGTCAATGCAAAAAAGAAAGTGTGAAGTCTGGCTTATTTTAACCCTTGTATCTGTTTTCTCAAAATGATTTCTGAAGAGAAGTATTGAGTCTGTATTGTGACTGTTCTCTGTGGATCTGGTCTGTTCTGTTTTTGTGGGAAGGTTTGTATGGTCAGGAATTCTGTGCCAGGGTCATGGATGTAGATGAGAAACTTGATTGAGATTGTTGAAGTGCTGCGTGTCAAAATAGAAGGAAGTCCACAAATGCTGTAATTTTACCACAACAAGATACAGGTGAAAGACACTGTGAAAGAGATAATTACTATTTTTAAAAATCCATATTTAACAGCAGAATTTGAGGAGGATAGACCTTGCATCTTTTGGCTAAGATTGTAAAAGTAAATCCCAGTGTAGAAAAATATATTCCAATTTCAGTCTGTGCCAGCTTCCTCATGAACAGAGCAAAGATCTGTGTTAGCTCCAGAATAACCATCAGGGAGTGGGCAGCACACTGTAGACACTTTACTCTCTCCAAACTTTTTCAATGACCAGTTGAAAAAAGAAAGACCACTATGCTTTCTGCAAACATCATATAAAGGAGTCTTTTTGTAAACAACCAATTGACCCTAAAAGTCAAGACAGAAGTATGTTCTGTGAAGACACCTATAACTTCCCTATGGTAATAAAGGCACAGTTGAAGTAGTAAATTTGAAAAACTCACAGAACTCTGTTTCAAAGTGAATTGAAATAACAGCTTCCCTCCTATGACCAGAAAATCTAGGAGTTAATAAATTCCCATAACTACTTGCTAAAAAGAGAAGATGAGGAAAATTCGCATTGCGAAAGAAGTAGAAAGAGGACTGTTAATATCTCTGTCTTGAGGAGGATACTGAGGAATTCTTGAAGACTGGAAGAGGTAGAAAAGTGTTGGAAACATAATTTCGATAATGTAGGAGAGTGTTTGCACAGAAGAGACAGCTGAAGAAGTGAGAGCTACTGTCTCAATGAGATTGACTTATTCTTTACTTCATAAATTTTGCAGTGTGAGAGAGAAGGGTCTCCAATCTCAGTACTGACAACACGTCCAAATCTTCCAGCTGCCACCGTGAGTGTGTTCTGGAGAGTGATTTTACCGAGAGTCTCATGCCCCATCTTGTGCTTGCAGTCCTGCGAAAGATCAGCAGTCTTCTAGTCATGTGTATCGGATAATAATATTTTATGCCTCTGGAATGTATCCTCTAATAAAGGAGTGCCATTTAAATTGGGGCTTTGCAAGCCTGCACATGGCAGCTTGAGCCTGTGTGCCCCAGGAAAAGCAGGTGCCGCATGATAGCAGCCAAGAAGGATTCAAGCCTTTCTGAGGACCAGTTCAGCAAATAAATAGCAGTAGAAGCAGGAATACAAGCAGTTTCACAGACTTCTTTCCACAAGCACTTAAAACAAGTGCTGTGTTTCTGTCGGAACCAAAATAAGATCAAGATTGCTCTTTTATTGTGTGTTATTAATCCAAATCTAATGAAATGCAACAGGAACAAGCCCAATCCAGCTTTTATGCTAATGGAAGCCAGTCTCTTGATTTAAAACTGTTTTGCAATACTCAGATAAGCATATGTTTGGAAATTGATTTATGGTTGTGAAGAACCCAAGAGAACAAAAAGCTGGTGTGAACTGAAATGCCCATCCCTAATTATAACACCAGTCTGTAGTGTGATAAATTCCAATCCATGATAAACCCATAATGATCAGTGGTAATAAACAGGGCTTACAGCAGAGCATGTTCCCTTAGAGGGAACACCATAGTAGCCCAGCAGGGACTTTTCATTCTGTTGTTTACATTGGCAGTAAAAAGTGAGCACCACCCTGAAATGCTTGAGAGCCTAATCACAGGAAGTACCTTCCTAGCAAAGAAGAAGGATGATTTTGACAGAGACCATCTCTGGACAGAAATCTTGTAGAACTCTGCAGCCTTCCATTCAAAGTCTGACTCAGGAAATTTGCTGAGTCTTCATTTTTCACGGGGAATAGCCAGAACTTCCCAGGATATACAGACAACATCTGTTCTAACATGTTTGTACAACCCCCCCTTTTTTCCCCCTCAGAAACTTTGCACCTAAGCTTGACAATTCCCTCAAAAATCTCATTATTTTAAAGGAAGAATTTTATCAAAGCTCCTTCAGCCAGGACAGACTGTTTGATCACAGGGTTGGAGAGAACAGTGTGAAAATCACAGGTTTAAATCACTGTACAGTACATGCTAACATGTTCCAAGTGACTGTGTTCACCATTGGGAAGACCTTCTCTTGTTTCTCCCCAAAAAAATCAGAGTGCTCTGATTTAATTTTGTTGTAGTTTTCAGACTAAGGTTGCAGTTCAACTGTCCCTGCAGCAACAGGTCTGGTGCTTTCTTCACTTATTCCCCAGCAGTGATACCAAGTGCTTGACCAGGTTCCTTGGACTTGGCATGAGCTGTGGGCTTTAGGCTCAGTCCTGTGTTTAATTTAATTCTCAGTGCCCAGGTACTTCCAAGAGATATTATTGTTCTGTGCACAAACTCACCTGAGTGACACAGCATCAGTGGCACTTCTGTTCCTAGAGATTCCTGATTGTGAAATAATCCTTGATCCAAAAATGACACTTTGAAACTTAGCATAGGGAAAGGACTTGCAGGGCAGGAATGTATAGAGGTGGAAAAGGGGAAAGCAAAAGAAAACTGCTCTCAGAGACCCTTCAGGCACTGTCCCCTGCATATGCCTTCCTGCTAACGAGAATCTGTCCCTCTGTATGGGAGGTGAGTTGCTACAAACTGTAGGTGAGCCTGCCAGAGATTTTTCATCAGGATTTTTTTGCCAATATGTGCTTTGAATTTTCTGTCAAGATTGCAGACAGAAATCATATTTATTTGCCAACACCCGTAATTTTCTGAGGCAGATCTCCTAGATAAGCAGAGCTTTTGTCCAGCTTTTGTCTCCAGCTTTTGTCCTGTATGCAGTTTGCACTGCAATTCTACCTGTGTTGCTTTTTGTAAGGGTGCTTAAACTCGAAGGCTTTGGACTGGCACAGGTAGACCTGGTAGAATTGTTTGTTTGAAACACAAAGTGCTTGAAATTTCAACCATGGATATGCTGGTGAGCTGTTCACAAATCACACCTAATTTTCTTTGGAGCTGCCAGAAAGACTTTTTTAAAGTATTTTGTTTGGTTGGTTTTTTTCCATGGTGCCAGTTTTTTGTAAATGGCTTGCTTTGGCTTTTCTCTGCTATGTGTATTGGCAGCACCACAGCCAGGTCATCTGGCACTGGTTGTGTCCCTTTGCTGTCTGCCTGAAATATTTGATATGTGAGGTTAGCACACATAGTTTTTGTCTAAAAGGCACTGGTGCTAAAACTGTTTTAAGGGTTCACAGGTGGACTTTCAAACAGTCAGGAGTTCTCAAAAAGCAAGGGGACAGGAAATTATTTGATTCTGTGAATGCAACTTGCATTGTATGGTAAGTGAGATAGTCAAGGACTGGTTCCCTTTGACCAAACAGATTGGGCAGTGGGCTCACTGGGAATAGCTATCAGCATCAAACAAGAGCCTCATCCAGCTCATAGCTGCGCTGTCATATGCAGCATGTGTTGTGGGCAGCTCTTACCTAGAGGACAAAGTGAAAGGGATTATTCATCATGCCAGCACTGTGAATGAGAAGAATCTTATGGAAGCAAATTACTTCACTTAAACTGGCAGTGAAACCCCTCAGAGTGGCAATGATCAGGCTCATATGCTTCACAGCCCTGTTCCGTGGTAGATGCTGTGGTGTGCTGGACAGCTGGGGTAGCTCCCTAATTTCTGTGGGAACAGTGGGGTGGAGTGTGGAGAGGAGGAGGGGAGGGATGACAGCAGGTCACCTTTGCAGTCAGATCTGTTTACATCGCAGCCTTGATGCCATTAGAGACGAATCTGACATGGATGATAACTCCTGGTTCTGCCAGCCAACTCCTGCTGTACAGCCTGACCTGCACTGAGATGTAAAATGTGCCCAAGCATTGATGTGCATAAAAAGCAGCATAGGGGACAAGGGGGCCTGTAAGATGTCACAGGTGTGTTTTGTTTGCATCTGTCACCAAAACTTACGTTATCAGGAGCAGTCTGAGACACACAAGACAATGCTCATGCCCATCCCCAGTCCTTGGACTGGGATGCTATTAGCTATTAGGCAATTGTACTGCAGAGCACCATGGCAGCTCCAGGGCCCTGGTGTCTGTACAGACTTGTCTCTCAGCAGAGGTACACAGCTGTCTACAGCTGCTGAGAAGACCCACTACTCCTGTTTACATGGTGATAACTGCAGCAAGCCCAAGTTTACAGCCACTTCCTCCCAGTTGCTGTGCCCCAGCAGAACAGTCCAGCCCCACCTTTCTGGGCCAGTACAATTCAGTTATTCAGTTTGTCCTGCACTTTTGAGGAGCTGTGTTTTATCATACTCCATAATATGGATGTATAACTTTATTATAAATAATGTTATTTACTGTTTGCACTGAGAAGCTATGTGGAATGCTATATAAAGCCAGAAGAAGAGAGGAAAGGCAGTCCTTAGCTGTACAATCTTTGTATAAATGAGTACAAACAGCCAAGACTCTTGATCACTGAAGTATTCTGGGACCTGACAGATGGAGTTAGCAAAGTTTTTTTTGCATCCTGACATTACTCACCTCCCTGCACCCCAGAAGAGATGATCAGTTCCCAACAAGGCATTTATTCATGCCTGAGGTTACTCATGGTGAGTTTCCCAAGTGATGTGCAAACCATGGACTCAGGGCATTGAGTCAAGGGGTGACTCAAGAGGCTCTGGTTGGTTCAGGGGCTGCCTGGCTACCTTGTGTAAAACCAGGGCATGGAGGGAACTACAGTTGCTATACAGAAATAGGTGTGGCTTCTTCTTGCTTGTGCAAAGCATCCTTGTGTGGGCCTGCAATATTCCAATCAGCTTCTTGGCTGATTCACAAGTTGTATAATTTATGTGCCAATCAAGACAGAATTATGAGACCAATGTGCACCTTATTCATTGCTCCACAGCTTCCTTTGAAGTTGAAGGTGACAAGTTACCATTACTTGTCTGCTTCTAAACCATGAACACAGCTTAAGCTTTTAGAGAATGGCCATGACAAAACGAGCTGGTTCAGCTTTGAGAACCCTTATGTTTGGACTCCCCTTGCAGAGTAAGAAGTGATTCAGATGTAGCACAACCCACCTCCAGGAGCCATGAATGTGCAGTGTCTGTCTTGTCTTCTCAACTTTTTCAGTGCCGGCATCAGGTGTCATAAACTCTTGGAGCATCTTTCACCGGGAAAATGGTGCTGTCTTCAACTGTGATTTGATGTCTCTGGCTACCAGACTGAGGCATCGACTGAAAGCTCAGTGGCTCTGCAGCTTCTTCTTGTGCTGGAAGCAGGAAAAGCAGTTCTACCTGCATCTGGTAGAACATTCTGAGGTACACCCAACAGGAGCACGTCTCTACCTCAGCAGACTTCTATGGCTTCTTACAGGCAAAATTGAGCAGGATGGATGGGGGATGGGATGATGGTGATTGCTACTCCACGGTCCCTCCCCTGCTCTAACTACCAGTCCACACACCACTGTTAGTGCAGGAGTGGCAGCTGATGACCTGAAGTTGGGTCTGCTGCAATTCTTTGTACTCTGCCCCTAGACACCTGACTTACAGTGACTCTGAATATCTGAGGCAATCACTGACTTCAGTAAAGGTGAAGCAGCTCAGGACCTCTCTAAATTATGCCCTTGATGTTGACACTTTCCCAGCAGGGTCCTGAGTGAACTAATCAATGTGTTTCAGCAGGCAGCACTCTCAACTCCATCTTGTCTTATATTGTCCCTGTTAACTGTGAAGTCAGTTCTCAAGAGGTTCTCAAGATGTGATTTATTTTCTTTTAAAGTTTCCTGTTAAATCACCTTCATTTTACACCTTACCTCCACTTTCTTTAACTTTCCAGTGAGAAATTGGCAAAATGTCTCATGAAGAGGTGCTCCTTGAGCACTTTGTTCTTCATAAACATTAAAACAGGATTTTGTCACAACACTGCAGGGATTAAAATATGTTAATTCTCTTAATTTATCAAAATTGTGATGGCTTAATTTTGTTTATACATAAAGAAAACTGGTAGACAGAGGTAAAGGAGGGTGGAAATTTCTCCAATCCTGAGAAATTTGTCTGAAAATGTGAGGTCCTGTCTCTTGCTCCAGTGAAGTCTGTGTGCCATTCCAGTAAGTCTCCCTCATACAGGTTTTACAGAGCTAGAATAGCCCAGTGCATTCAGTGCTCTTTCCTTGAACTACTTGTGTGTGTGAAGCACACACTGGATTGTACTGAAAGTGAATGTAAAATAAGATGAATGAAGTGCAGGTTTTAGGTGCAGTTGATGACAAGAGGGATAGTTTTGTGTCATGTTCAAAGAGCATGAAGTTCAGAAAGCTAAAGCCGCTTTTTTCCTTTTGGTTAAGGCTTAAAACCAAGTGCAGTTTGACCAGGTCTCTGGGTGAGTTCTACACCTCTTAATTACTTAATTACCACATGCAGCTTGTTTAGACAACTAAGTGTTCTTTGATTAGTGTTCCAAAAGCAGAATAATAGATGCTTCTTGCATGCAGGGAAGAAATTATGCTGCATAAATATCTGACTAAAGATAAATATAAATACAAGGTCTGGGATTTAGGAGATGCATTGATCAATTCTGAAGAGGTCCTGATCCCCATCAAAAACATAGGGCATAGCCTTTGGAGTGGAGTGCAGTGCAGTAGAGCAGCCATGCCCCTACATACCTTTGGAAATTTCTGATATGGAACTTAAAATAATAGGATGCCATCTTGACAGTACAAGGCTGCACCCCCTCAAAAAGTCTGGGCAAAAATCTACATGAAGTTTTAACTTCTTTCCTGTTCAGCAGAACAAATCTGTCAAAAACTGTGTAGGGTGAGAAAAGCCAAGGTGAATTCTAATTCTTACGAAGAACCAAGGGGCACTGAATGGCTCTGTTGCGTTCACTAGGAGGAAAAATCCTGACACAAGGTATGGTTAAGCTGTAAAAATCATTGCTGTAGGACACTGTACATATAAAATGTACAGATTCAAAAACTAATTGGACAAACTAATGGAAAGCCCTCTGTCAGAGAATGACTGCGGTGCTGTCGCTTTTGACTCTGTACACCAGGAAAATATCTGCATGTGCTTGTCCTGCTCAGCTGGTGTTCTCAGCACTGTTACAATGAGCTGTGGTGAGAAAGCAGGGTCCTAAGCTGGATGCAGGTTTACTTTAACCCACCATGGCTGCCCTTCTGCTTCAGTTCCTATGCAGTGAGAAGTTTGCAGGTAGTATACATGGAAGAAAATTTTTTTCTCACTTGATTTGGTGTATTTTTATTTATTAATATGGCTGTCTTCTGAATAGAGATAAATATCTGTGGGGTTGGCAAAACACTTCAGATCACTGATTTGAGTTGTTTTCTGCCAGTTTGTAGTAGCTGGTAGCTCAGCCCATTGTATTTGCAAGCAGCAGAATATGCTTAACTTGCAGGCAGCTTTGCAGTGGCATCAGCAAGTGCTATGTACTTTCCTGCAAGTAAATTCCCAAACAGATCTCAGATCATGTATCAGAAAGTACTGCTCTACATGTTCACGTTCCCTGATGTAAGCCTTTATACCTTTGTCTGGGATCTTAATAGTTAACCTACTTTTTACTTTCAATAAAGTTTGATTCCTGGAGGCAGATCTTTTTTTTTCAGTGAGTGTCAGATAATTTGAAGGGTAGGGTGAGGCAGGAAACCACGACACGCCTTTGTTGGGACTTGTATAAGAGCACAGGAATAGAAAAGCAAAAGAAGGGCGAGAGTAAAACAGGATGAATAAAGAAGAGGTGAACATTTTTGGATGATCACTCAGGTTCCACACACCTTTGGAAGGACATGATATAAAGTGTAGGTGGCAAATTTTTGGTAGAAGGGAAGCAGTTGAGGAGAAAAAAAGATTATCATTTCAGTAACCAAAGCACTCCAGGTAAGTTACATTACTGAAAAAAAAGGCAGAAAAAGGTATCCTTTATTTTCGGTCTTCCAGATTCCTTTAAGAACAAGGCTGACTTTTCAGTCAGGATAAAGGAGGTGTTATATTTTTCTGTAGGGAATACAATATAAAACCAAGTTTGCTTAAGGGCTGGGTCATTTGTGTTTCTGTTTGTCAGTGAATATTACTCTTTTGAAGTGAGTATCCAGTGAAAAGAGTTTACCTGCTGGGAGAAATGAAATGTGAAGCCAAGTTATGGGTATATTTTTAATGTATTTTGTGAAACTAGCGCAAAATAGGTAAAGTTTAGCTGAATTTCTCTGTTCTGTTCTGTGAAATGCTGATCATGTGTTGGCTGTTTTTAAAACTGAGCAGATCTGGAATGTGCTGGAGGAGTAGTGGTTGTAAATTGGAGCTTCAGATGGTGGGTGCAGGGTGTCAAATTAAGGAATAAATCTCTAGCCCTGAGAATGCCTAGAGCTGCTTCTGAGTGAAAGCTTGTGTTGGCGTGGACAAACTTTGCTTTATCTCAAAGAAGTGAGTTTGTTATCAGCAGTGACTCATTGATCATGTATTTTGTGCTGTATTTTTGTCATAGAAGATTATGAGGTGTTTTGGTCACAGTAAGTCAGAAGAGTGTGGTTTGAGAATCAGTTCGAATCCTTTCTATGGCAAGTCCAGCAATTTGACCATAGTGGCATAAAGCAGAAGATTTGCCTTTTCCTCCCTTTAGAGTGACTTGAGTGACTTTAGGGAAGTTACTTTTCCATGTCTAATTGCTTCATTTGTGAAATGGTTGACAGATCTTCCCCATTCTGCAAACACTTTTTTCATTAATAGCAGATTGTTTGTCTCCTTTTCTGTGCCATAGGCAGGAAGTTTGTGCAGGTCAGAACGACCTCTTTCTTTTTGAGTAGCACAGTTAAGTAGAGATGGTGAGGACTTATTTTTTAAAGGAAGATGTCTGGCAGAGCAGAGTGAAGTCTGGGCAGTGCTGTTGTTTGTGCTCTGAGATGTGTGCACATATTGGTGTCAAAGAAGCCAGGACAGGCTGTGGGCAGGGCAGAATTTGGTTCCTACAGCATGTCCAACCTTTGGCTGGGCATCTAACCTACCTCCCTGGCATTTGCATCGCTTCAGCCTACAAAATGAGCAGATTTGGAAGTATGATTTGATTTATTCAATTCTGGATGTGTTGGATTTGATAAAATGACTTGAAAGTAACAGCTTTTAGAGCAGAACGAGAAGATCAAATTCCTAGTCTGTAGGATCAAAAGAGATAAGGGATCATTTTTTAACCAGTTCTTTTAATTTCAGGCCAGTGGCAGCTGAAAGGCTTGGTTAGGAGGAAGGGGGACCCTAAAAGATGTGTTATATGATGGGAGGCATAGTCAGTGGTATCATTTGGAGGCATCTGCTGAGTGTCAGAGTATTCACGATCAAAAGGTTCTGCTGACATTAAATATTATTAATCTCAGGACCTGCAGGTGCCTCTTTCTCCTAATGGAGTGTCTCACAGCAGGAACCTCTGGAAAGAAGAGAGCTGAAAGGATATACTGTGACTGCAACAGCATTGTGAGATGAAAACTGGGAGAGCAGTGTGGAGGGAAAAAAGTATCTGAAATGTGCTTGCTTTTATTTTTCCACCAAAGGACACCTTTGTGGCTATTCCACTCCCCTTTGAAAAGTATCAGTAATAAACTTTATTACCATTGCATACAATACCTAGATTCTAAAATGATAAGAGGGAATTGAATGTCCTATCTCGGAATGTTTAGTGTCCTTGCCAGTGTGCTGCACTGCAGTGAAGTGGAACAGGGGGTACAAGTGTTATCCTGCATTGTCAGGCTTTTGTGGAATGCACAGATCTGAGCACATCTTGCAGTGCTAGGCAGTTATTATCCTGCTTTCAATGCTGTTCAGAGAAGAAGCAGCCTGCATAAGTGTGGCAGTCCCACACCTCTCCTGGTTCCTTCTGTCAATAATGGCTGCAAGTTCTCTGTTTCTGTGGGTGCCACAAGCACACTATAGCCCCTGAGTTTATGTAAAAGGGACCATAGTGTTGTTGTCTTACCTTCCTGCACTGTTTGAGTGACCTCACTTCACAAGTTGCTGCTTGTTGCCCTGAGATGACTGCAGATGACTTCTCTGATTCAACCGTGCTGTTGCTGTGCCACAGACATAGCCCACAGCTATGCCTTTGAGACTCCAGATAGGAGCTGGCGAGATGAGTCAGGCCTGGCAGGTAATGGGAATGCAGCTCAGTCAGTCTGCTGGCATCCATGTGCCAAGCACACATGCAAAAGCACTGTGTGCTGGGGCTGGACTATGGCATGCATGGCTTCAAAGATGGACTTTAACCTATTATTTTTTCTCTAAATTGATGTCACAGCAAGATACTTCCCTTTCTCATGGGAAGGCAAAGATGCAGAAGATGCATTCACTCCATGGTGGTGCTGGCCTCTTCCACCACCCATAACCAGCACCGTCTCCCAATACCAGAAAGTGAATTCTGGGGCTACAAAGCAGTAGGAAAGCAGTTTCCAAATACAAAACTGTGCTCCTTGCCAAAAATACTGATAAAGCTAGCAGTGCTGACATCAAGACAACGGCTTCCAGCATCTGTTTTTAGGGAGAGAGCTTGAAAGACACTTCCACTGTTGATGCAGTAAGGAAGAGTTGCAGAGATAATGCTTTTCCTTGGAGTGAATGACCAGAAACCCTTCTTTTGCAGGGGACTGTTACCCTGCTGGAGGAGGAGCTCTCCTAATGCATGTAGCTGGAGTCTTCCATATGTGTTGGAGTCAACACCCTGGAAAATCCCTTGGAAATCCCTAACGTTTTGCAAGCATTGTAAGGGTTGAGCAGCATCCTGCTGCCACCAGGTTGTGTGAGGACTTGGATATGACCTCAGGAGCTCCACTTACAGGGCTATTTAGACAAGCTCAGGATCCGCAGTGCAGAGTAAGGGCTGTGGGCACTGGTGTTCTCTGCAAAGTGCAGATGAGTCTATCATGGGGGACTGAAGTGGCTTGGCTGGCACTGTGCCTTTTCTGCTCAAATTGTTCCTGTCCAGCTCTGGGACTAGCGGGAGCTGGTTAAAGACAGAATTGAATCTGAGTGTTAGATATTTTCTGCTGCATCGTGTGTCAGTATTTATGCCTGGGCAGTACAAGTGTAACATCAAGGGGGCTGCAGTTTAAGTTCAGA
The DNA here is from genome assembly GCA_013397075.1 of Rhabdornis inornatus. Taxonomy (NCBI): domain Eukaryota; kingdom Metazoa; phylum Chordata; class Aves; order Passeriformes; family Rhabdornithidae; genus Rhabdornis; species Rhabdornis inornatus. The sequence goes on from VWZS01003656.1 coordinate 111,430, forward strand.
AGAATAACAGGAATCATGAGGATCAAACTCATATTTAACAGAAATAGGGGACATGGTCTTGGATTCTGCATCAAGCTAGGCTTTAAAACCTGGAAGGAATTTTGCCCAAAGCTTTTTTTAGCTCAGCATCTTAAATGTGTGGGTTTTGGTACAGCTGGGCCTTCAGTTTTAAGGAGAAGTCTTCAAATCCAGTGGAGAGTTTTGACCTATGATGAGCTTGTGTGTAAATTAAAATCTCTTCCTTCTCATTGTCTGTGGCTGCACAAGATGAAATGTTATCTTAGCAAGACTAGGAGCGAGCAATTGTGTGGTTCCTTCTGACATAAGTGTTTTCTCTTCTAGATGATGTCTCTTTTCCACAGTCATGTTTTTTGTGGTATTCCTGCCTTGGCAGACAATCATACCTCTGGTAGAGATTATAATTTGACTAGAGAGGGATCCAAGTAATGAAAAAGAGTGTACACAGCATTCGCAGCATCAATTCCAACACTATGTAGACTGACCTGAGCTGGTATTAAAGTAGATCAGATTCCTAAGCCACTGACAGGGTCTCCAAACTGTTGCTGCTCTACCTGTAAAGCAAGATAAAGCACTTCCTTCCTACCTTAAATTCCTTGCTGCCAAAAATAGCTAGTTCTAAGGTACCTCCTTAAGTGTTTTTTCTCCTTTGCTAAAGTCAGTGCTGTGGCTTTAGCATCAGTGTACCCTGAGAACGCACTATTATTGTTAGCAGAGCAGCAGTATTCCTGCTGAGGTTTTTCTGGTAGGACTGGCAGGGTGCAGGTGGCTTATTCCTGCAGCTTTCCCTGCACAGTTAATCTGTACTGTTGAGTCCTGCCCAGAACAGATGTGTGGCACTAGTGTTTAGATCCACTGGTTTTCATCAAACCTTTGAAGGGGCACAGCTGGAAACCATAATGTAGTATAGTCTGGATATAAATCCAGGTCTAAACTGAGTGGGTTTGCTTGAACTGCCTCTATCTCACCTGCTGGCTTTACAGGCCTTCCTGGTGTTTCAGCTCTGCTGCCTTGTGCAGCATCCAGTGTTGTAGGTGGCAGTCCATCAGTAGTAATCATATGGCTCTGTAAAGGCTCTGTAAACTCCCTGGCACGGACATCTTCCAGACAGTCTAGTCCCCACCCAAAGTGAGCAAAGTGGTGGGACTTGTGGGGACCTGTTGTCATTTCTTACTCTTCACAGAGCTCTGAGTGCAGTCCCTCTGTTTTCCTTGCAGGTGGCAATGATATGGATTCTGTAACAAAGAAAACGAGGCAAGATGGATCAGAAGTTACTGAAAGACGTAAGGAGGAAATTTTTAATTTTTATATCACACCCCATAAATCCCAGAAATAAATGGCCATTTCCATAAGGGATTAAATGCTGAACAAAGGTCCAGAACTAAATTCTGCTCCTGGCCCTGGTCTCTATGTTGAAGTTAGAATAAGGAATAGAATGGGCCAAGATCAGACATTTTGTGATGTGTATCATGACCTGATTGTTTAACCAGACAATTGCCCTGTGGTAGCATTTCTAACCAGTAGTGCAGACATTAGGATGGTGCTCCTCCCTCTGATTTCAGTGCCCTGGGTGGCCTAGAAATTGTCTGGTGGCTTTGTGTAAAATAGGTTAATTTTCTACTGACCTTTTGAGAATTAACTAGTAGGAAGGTGCTAAGGGGTCTGACCATGGGCTTTTTCTGATATAGCAATGGCTGTGGTTCAGAAGTGCCCAGAAATGTTACAGGGATCTTGTAGAGAAAAAAATGTTTCATGGCAGTAATGCTCTTATTCAGAGTCTTATTCAGAGCTAGAAAGATCTGCAAAGAAACACAGCATTGTGTGATAATGAGCCTACAGCTACAGCCCCAGGCAGTGTGGTCTTAAGGGACGTTTATCTAAATGAGTCAATCTTCTTTGAACAAGTCATACTTTTGCATGGAAAATAGGTAGAATTGATCCAGTTTGGTTATATTAACATGCCACTAATTCTGCACCCTTTTCTTCCTTCAGTTATTACAGAGACTGTAACCACAAGACTGACATCCTTGCCACCCAGTAAGTAATTCTCAGTCATTGCATTGCTTCTGCTTGGTGCTCTGTGTCTCTCTGTGCTATTTATTTGTCTGCATTATTTCCATTATTTCCATTAATCCCTGGGTGCAGCAAGTCTCAGTGCATGAAGATCTGTACCCAAAGGAAAGCAATTTTCAGAAATGCCTTTCTTCCAAAATGCTTGTTACTGGAGAGGAGTAGTTTTTGGGGACAACCTGTCTAGGTATCGTCAGAAACAAAGCCACATCCTCTACTAAGACTAGAAGACTCTGCAAAGATTTAAGTCCAGATGGAGGGTCCCCAGTGGTGATTGTCTATTAGGAACGAGAATCAGAAGAAATGGATCTGCAGGTTCCACTGCTGGGGCTGTGGTGTGTTATTTGCCTGTCATCTTACCCAGTTGGCAACAGTGAGTGAATCTTTTCAGTAATATCAGAGGTCACATGTAATTTCTACCTCTGCTGAGAAGTACAAGCTCCAAATAGGGAAGAATCCTCCACACTCTTTATCCCACCATATCCTTGATTAGTTTGCTGCAGTTGAGTTGGCAAGGAATTGCAGTATCATCTCATTCATGATGAGAGTTAACAGGAATATCCTTTCGTCTGTGTATGAAACAAAATTCGACTACAAGCCTGCTGACTGTGGAGTGTGAATGCTTGTCTGCTCTGCCAAGACACTTCTCTGCACTTCTGATCTCTCACCAGATATGAAACTGTGCTTGTAATTGAGTGTGTGGACAACTTTGGGTCCTTCCTGCCTTCTCTTGCAGTGTCCTTGCTCTTCCTATCTCCTGCCTGGAGAGAATGTCTCATTTTGTGCTCATCTCTTTCAGAAGGAGGGAGCAGCAGTGGGCTCAAAACATCATCCCACACTGGAGGGAGTGGACTGGAAAAGCGGTCGTACACCCATGGAAGCAGCTATGTGACCTCAAGTAAGGAATGAAAGCACTGCCCAGTAGGAAACAGAGAGCAAAAGCAGCAGAAATGAGCTGAGGAGAGATTCAAGGCAGGGATGTAGGGTGAGCCAGGGTAAGGAAAACAGGATTTATCAAAGCAGAAGTGGCAAATACATACACAAAGTGAAGATATTCCTTCCCTAAAGCTGGGTTTGAGAATGGGTGAGTAAATGGCAAAAGTCTCATTTTCCACAGGGAAAACCTAATTTCAGGAGAACAACAACAAAAAATGTAATTCCTACTGTTTCTAGGAAGTAATTCAGAAACTGGATTTCCCATCTTTCAGTTTTTCCAAATCACAGCCTTTCTGACCATTTTTGTTCTAAAGACAGTTTTGATTAATCTTTCTGTTGATCTTTCTGAGGGTAGACTCTTAATAAAGAAATTCCTAGAAAATGTTTTCTTATGTTTGTGTGTCCATGGCTTTAGCACTTTGAGCATTTTGCCAGATTTTCTGGATGTGCTAAATCAGTGTGTGCTGTGTACTCCATAAAACCAGGATTCTTCTCTAACAGCGTTCTTTGCCCAGCTGTTAGATTGTCACAGCAAAGGCTTCTAAAGACTAAGCTTCTTAGCCAGGTGCCCGACGCACTTTTCTGTCCCCAGTGGGACTGACTGTATAACTCTCCTTCTGGAAAACATTCTCTGTGCTCCAAGGGAGCTGACAAACCAAAGGGAGTGAAGTGCACTTTGGAAGCTCAAGGGGAGAGTTAGCCATACCAAAGAGATCTGACAGACACCTGCATGCCAGTTAAAGGCCAGAATGTGGAATCACTGTGCCTCAAGGGAGACATGAAGTAACTCCAGATGTTGGTCTAATGTCTGGACTGGCACCAGTGTGAGAACTGAACCCAATCCTGCAAACTCAGAGGGCCGTGCAGGATTACCATCTTCCTTTGATTTCTTTTCAGTATGTGTAAGAAAAGAACCTGAACTTCAGAGATACTGAGTTATTGTAGTTTCACAGATCATTCTGGAGTCTCTTCTTTCCCACTTTCTTGCAGAATGCCTCTGACAGAGGCCTACTTGTCACAGTAGTTCTTTCTGCTGAGTTAAATGGAGAAGTTACAGAACAAAACAGGTCTTTTTAGAGGGGAAGTTGGCACAAAAACACTGTTGAGATCAAAAGAACACACTTTTTGTAGGGATGGGTAAACAATATCCAGTTTGATCCTGCTGATCAGCATAGATAAGTTGCAGTTTATCACAGAGCTTCCTTTTTACTGCACCCTGATCATAGTCCAGCATTAGATTTTGTGCAAGAGTATGAACACATTAATTATGGCTGCTCAGTTGCTTCTCCACAGCACTGATGTGAATTAGGGGGGAAATTGTTTTTTCTGCCTATGTATAACAGCTACAATAACCTCCAGGCTTTCTTCCCCTGATGCACACCTCAATCACTTCTCCAGAAAATGGACTGAGTGGGAGTGTGGATAGCTGCTTTATGGGAAAGTGGACTCATCTCTGCTTTCCATTATCTCATAAACTGCATCCTTTGGCACATTGAATTTGGTTTGACAGTCTCCCAGTTTTTGTATCCTATGTCATGTAACACTTGAGTTTGCAAGTAAATCTATATCCTAACCAAAACAGCATCATCCAGAGCTAGATTTGTTCCTTCTCAGGGGAGATGGTTCATTATCGCCATAGGCCAGAACCTGGTTTCATACATATCATTGACAAGATTTGCTTTGAAACCAGAGTGATAACCAATACTCCCCTGTGCCCTGAATGCTGAGGACAGCCAGAGTTAGACCCTGATATTGTTCTTGTCCAACTCTAGTTGTGAAACACCAGTGCAAATTTGTCCAGCTCAGAAGATAGTAATATAAAGCACCCAGGGCATCCAGAGTGTGTTGCCAGGGCTTCTCTTCCATTTGCTGAGGGCATTTTCTTTTAACTATAGGTGGAAGTGGTAGATTGAATTCAACATCATCATCATCCAGCTACAGACAAGCCCAGTCTCCCAGCTCTACTCTCACCAAATCACCTGGCTCAACATTTGAAAGAAAAACCTATGTCAACCGCCATGCAACATATGAAGGTATCACAGAACATGCCATAGAAGGGAGGCAATGTGCAGTGGAGGCAATGTGCAGTGCACTCTGAGGTCACATTAGTGCAGAATTGTCCCCAGTACCATTGTGGTTTTCCTAGGAAATAAGCCATCAGGGACACAATTTAATTATTAAGTCCTATTTATCTTAAGAGTAATGCTTATTCCTAAAAGGAATTGCGGCCTATATTTATTGAAAGACATTTGCAGCTCTTTTATGTGAAACCTGAATAGCTCTTTTTTTTTAATGGAAATGTTTGCTGCCCACTGAGATTAAACAGTTGCCAGGAAGACATGTTTTGAAAGCTTTTAATGATCTTGTGCAAAGTATTAATGAACACCTTTCTGTTCTTTGCAGGGAGCTCCAGTGCCAACTCTTCTCCTGAGTTCCCCAGAAAAGATTTTGGTATGTCCTTTTTAGAGCTGTTCATCTGAATGTTATGGAGAGGTCATGAGTTGATGACCATAATGACTTTTTGCATATTGCTGTGTCCTGCTCTACCTATGCTACCTCTATATTGGGCCATCATGCAGCTCCTTCAGAGGTGTTATTTGGGATTTATATTAACAGCTGAAAGTCAGGTCTCTAGCTGATCATATTCAAACAGAAGGTGCATACTGTATATCTTCTACTCTCAGCTTTGATGCTCCCTGTATGATACAGGACATGGACAGAAGACAGACATGGGATACTTCATAGCATTCCCTTCCCCCTTCCAGAGTAGCTGGGAGAACAGCTGCAAGCAAGAAAGTCCAGACTCTTAGGATTTTGAGTCATTGCTGGATATACTTTTCCAGTAGCTTATTTCTAGACTTCATCAAGTATGTATGGAGAAATGAATGGGCTATCAAGTGATATATTTACACTGAACATTGTCAGCAGGTATTAGTTTGCCCTGTCCAAACTGAGCTGCTGATTTTACTCAGTGAAGATAGGGAAACATTATGATCAGGTCACTTTTTGGCTCCTAGAGGAGGCAGGGCTTCACAATATCCAGCATTAGTCAGTAGGGTCAACAGGCCTCTTAACTTCCTTTTGGCCATTTGAAATGGGACATCACCATCTATGAATAACATTTCTCTGTATAAAAGAAACAACATCTGATCCAGAAAGGCTAAAGGTGCTGCTGATTCTTTTAAGATACCTTATGGTCTAAAGGGTGTCTGTTAAAAACTCTTAATGGTTCAATTCTCCCAGCTGTGCTCCAAGAAGTAACTGTCTGAATATAAGCACCTTGAGCAAGATCAGTGTGCTGATTTTCAGAAGTGTCATGGGCTGTAAAGACTAATATGGCTTTTATCTCATTGCTGTTCACAGCATCTACCTCTACGAGAGGGAGAAGCCAAAGTCGAGGTAAGTGATGCTGTTCTTTGAGAAGCCTCCTTTTTTCAGTTCAGCATAATTCAGGTGTGTTAAATGGACCTGTTCTTTAGCTGGAATCCACCAGTTTACATGTAGAGCAGTCAGATGGGGTACCTGGATCTACGCCACTTCAGATGTGAACTATGAATCTGTAAGCAGTTGTTTAAACAAGCTTGGTGTAAAAATTGACCTTAGTGAAGGTCATGGTAGTTCAGGCTGTGTTGGAAAGGACGATCTACTTGGAAACCTGGATGTCTGAGGGCGTAGGACATAGTCTTCCATCTTGTCTGTTCACTACCATAACCTTAGTCCATCCATGCTCTGGGACCAGTCTCTGACATATTTGCAGTAATTGCATTCATGCTTCTACTGTGATCTGTCTAGCAAACCATAAAGACATATCCTGAAATAATCTCATGCTCATAGGAAAGAGATGGTTGAGGAAATTGCAGACTTACTGTGGTCTGTGTAGCCAGCTCAATGTAAAGCTCTGCATCGTTTAAATCATTCTGCTCTTCTAATAATTTATTAACAGTGTTGGGGGAAAGAAGGATTATCTTGGTTTCCAAGAATGTAGTATCTGTTTCCAGTTGCTTGAAGAGGAAACTATAATGTCACTTTATTCGAGTTAATTTTAGCAGTGGGTATAAATCACAGCATGGTTTTGCACAGTCCTCCTGGAGAGTGTCACATTCCCAATTATTCTGCCTCAGATCACCACAGTCTGCTCTAGCACACTACATACCTGAGCTCCCAGCAGAACTAGGCCATGCATGATAAAGTAGACACCAGAGAATCAGGTCCAGTTTCTCATATTACTTCAGAAAATAATTCCAATCCATCATCTTCTCCATGTGAATGCCAAGATAGTATTTCTTTTCTAGTGCATGCACTGTCAGATTTCATCATGAGGAGCATGTATCACATGTTCTGGCTAGCCACTTTGCTTGTGGGAAGCAATTTTAAAAGCCTACCCCAGCTAAAACACATTAACTTTTTAGCTTCTTGCGCTGGACAGTAAAGGTCCAGTGAAAGTAAGGTAAAAGCATTGAGTACCTGGTGAAAATGTTGGCTGAAAACTGGACTGGTTACATTCAGTGAGCCAAAGGAGAAATAGGCATGTAGTAAGAGACTGAATCATACAGCCCATTGCAGAGATGTCAGTTTGACCCAAGAAGTAGTAGAGAATTTGTGTATTTAGTAAACTTCTTTTGACTCTCTAATTTTTTTGTTCAGAAGGACAAGAAAAATATTTGTGATGAGTGGGAACATCAGTGTGATTGAGGACTACATAATTAGACCTTCTGTCTGACAGAAGCAGCATTATTGACTTCAGCAGAGGCCATTGATGAGTGAAATATAATTCCCTGGAATTTAAAGTAATAAAATGCGACCCCAAAACAGAAAGTTGCTCAAGCCCATTTCCAACAAATTCACGTGGGCCATGAGTGCTGCTTAGACTAAGCAGCAAGTCAGCAAGATGGAACATAGACAGCAGGAAGGAAGAAATTCACTTCAGCCTGAAGATTCATTCCCAGCCCAGGGCACAAATTAATCTCTCTCTGTATTCATGATCTGCTTTTTATCTTCCCAGAGAGTGAAATACGAGTCCGACTGCAGAGCGCATCTCCCTCTGGTAGATGTAAGTTATTCCAGGGGTATCAGGGATAAGATAGAGGGTGTTGCTGCTAGGGTTATGTCTTCTCTTGTTAAGAGCATTAATTTGAGTCCCCTTTCTGGACAAGGAAGCATGCTGTGGGTTAGATGGTGCTCTTGCAAAGTTGTAAAATGGTGCTTAGTCCCAGAAACGTTCTCTGGAACTTTGTCATTAACTGGCACCCCCAGAAAGTAACAACGTCATAGACATGCAGATGAATTCCACTGAATTATTTAGATCCAGATCAAGATTATAGATCAATGGGTGACTCTGGACACTTGCTTTTCCTGCTAGGGACAGAGTTGGATGATGTGAAACGTTTGCTGAAAGGAAGTCGATCTGCCAGCTGTAGCCCTACTCGGTCACCATCCAGTACACTCCCGATACCGAAAAAGGCTGTGGTGGAGACGAAGATGGTTACTGAGAGCTCTCAGTCAGGTACTTGGCTTTAGCAATGTTGCAGTCATTCCAAACAGCATTTGCCATAAAAAGTACTCAGTTGCTAAGAACATCCAGATAAGAATACATGATGTCCCTGTACAGAAAAAGGGTCAGAATGCTGAAAGTCTGTCCAGATGTTGTCATAGCAAGAGCCATCTTGGGTATCTTTCTAGTGACTAGTCTGATTTCCAAAAAAATGAGTCCATTCTTTCTGCCACCAGCTTCAATTCAGAGGTATTTCTAGCAGAGATAAGAGCTCTAGGCAAATGTGTCTGAGAGTGATTTGATCTCTTATCTCCAAGTGAGACAGAGATAGGACTGAAGACATTTCAGTGAGTGATTTATTAGCCATACCATTTGATGATACCTCATCAGGAGCTGTATGACAAGACAAGGGGGAATGGCTTCAAACTGAAAGAGGGCAGGCTTAGATCAGAAGTTAGGAAGAAATTCTTTACTTTGAGAGTGGTGAGGCACTGGCACAGGTTGCCCAGAGAAGTTGTGGATGCACTGTCCCTGGAAGTGTTCCAGGCCAGGATGGATGAGACTTTCAGCAACCTGGTCTAGTGGGAGGTGTCCCTGCCTATGGCAGGAGGTTGGAATTAGATGATCTTTGAGGTCCCTGTAATCCCAAACCATTCTGTGATTCTGTGATTCTATAACTGAAGTGGTACTTAAAATACTACAACCTCTTTTAGTTATTTGTACACCTCATGACAGGGCTTGAGGAAGTGGTATTTACATTGACTCCATTGTCTTCCACCAGTATCTAAGAACAGTATCTCTTATCTTACTCAGAGCTCCAATCGTGTCTAAAACAGAATTTTAGTCCAATACACTAGTGAACCAATCAGAGACATATGTGGGAAGCAAAAGCCATATATCACATGGCCCAGGGTGATTTATTAATGGAATGAGAGACTGGGGTGGTTTATTCTGGTACCATAAGATCTATGAACAATGAAATCTTTTCAAGGTGTTTTGTGAATGTTCATGCTATCAGGTCAATCTTTATTCCATTGGTTAAAATTTGTGTGGGCTGTAATAAGCTGACATTTGAGGTCAGTTATGCCATGCTAACCTGAGGTCACTGGGTTGACTCTACGAGGGTAATTGAAATGTAAGTTGTTTGCTCTGTAAACCTGCAGTGCATGCTAAGCCACAAGCCTGGACTCATTGAAAACTGCTTCTGTCTGTTTGGTTTTTTACAGTGTCAGGGACATATGACACAACCATATTGAATACTGCCCTCCCTTCATACATGTGGTCCTCCACTCTGCCTGCTGGGTCTTCCCTTGGTGGATACCATAACAGCTCTTCCTTGATCAATGCCATGTCTCACTCTACAGGATCAGGTATGCTCCCTGGGTTGCCCTGATTTGAAGGATGGAACTATCCTGAAGCTGGGTAAAAAGCATGGGTGTTTTTGCACAGCACAAACTAAAATGATGGAATAATCAAAATGGCAAGGGATATGCTTGAATTTTCTCTCATGTGTAATTTTTTGGTTTTCTGTAATGTGGTGCTCTCTGCTTCTACACTGACTGTATCTGAAAATACTTCTTTGTGTTGATTTATTGTCCTGACTCTCTGACTGTCACTGAATTTTCATGACATCTTTATCAATGAGGTCAAGTTCACATTCCCTATAAAAACTAGTTTAGAGTCAAATTAATATTGGATTATCCTGGTCCATTGTAAGAATGGCTCATATACTAAAAATGTTATAAATAAGTTTTGTGTGTTCTTGCACCTGGTGAGGCCTATTTCTAAATGCCAGGGATTCTGCATTCCCCAGTTGCAGAGAAAAAACACAAGAGGCTTTATGATGGCATACTATTAAAAGCTTTACTTTCTCTCACTGTCACATGATCTTATCTTGTCTGAGGTAGGATTTTTTTTGCCTTTGTCAGTTCAGTAAAAGGGTGGTTTGTTGTCACAATTTTCAAGATTTTTTGTCTGTGCAATTACTGTGCATTATCATTAGTTGCATTTCCAAGTTGACTCAATTTCTGGGACTGTGCCACTGACCTTTGGGTGTTGGCTTTATGATTTATGGTTTATGATTTATGATTTATGATTTATGATTTGAAAGAAGTAATAACATTTCACTTTCTCTTTTTGCAGTTTTTGGTGTTCCAAATAACCTGGCTCCCAGCAATCATACTCTGAATGCGGGCCTGAGCTCTTCCTCTACAGGTCAGATTTTTCTTCCGTTCACATTTTGCCAGCACTGCATTTCTGGCAGACAATTACAGTGAAATAATACCTATATACCACTTTCTCTCCTATTCCTCATCTGAGTGTCAGCAGCTCTTTGCCCTACCTGCACAAATGTCCATGCAGCCATGAGAGTGGCCTCACATTGTAACTCAAGATAGTATTTTAAAATGGTCACCACTGTTGTCCTGGGCCAACAATAACAATACAGCAAAGTGAACTAGGTTACAAAACATTTTGTGAGGCCTGTGGTGCCTCCAGAAAACTGGTGAAATTTGCTGGGAGAGGTCATTATTTTTGTATCACTGGTTTTGTTTGGGTTTCAACCAGAATGCCACCTGCACTTCAGTACTCCTATAACCCTCCTTGCAATGTTTTTCTTTGCAGTATTTGGAGTTCAAAACAACCTGTCTCCAAGCACCACTTCTGCAACCCAGAATGCTACAGCAGCCTCTGCAGGTCAGCAACAAAGTAAGCCTAGGGAAAGCTGGGAGTCACCATTGTGTGATTACTTCTCCCACCTATTCTGTAGTTCATCTAGAAAGTTCATCTTGACAGGGGCCCCCTCATCACTATCTTCTTGTGTGGCACAGTGTGGTATGAAGGGATATTGAAGAATATTTCCTCTGCTTTGCGTGTGCAGGAACAGCTCCCAGTGCTGATGCACTAGAGATTTGCTGCTGGGGAAACCCTTGGTTGTTTGAGTTGTCCTGGGAACACTGAATGAGAAAAGTTTTTTGAAATGCTTTGGTGTGTGTAGATCCCTTGTTATCCTTCATCTCTGTCATTGTTGAATTCCTTCTTTGCAGCATATGGGATGAAGAACACTTCTCAGAGCAACACCATGGCAAATACTGGTGTGTCTGCCTCAGCAGGTGTGTATCATTCACAGGTGTTAAGGCATGGCCTTGTATAAGCATATCAGAAAAATGAGTTAGAGATTCAGCATAGCTGAGTGAAACTCAGGTGACTTGTCACTAGCCAAGTCTCTTACCAGTACCTTTCTGAAAAGAGAGTCAGAATCTAAGAATGAGCAAATGAACTGGTTCTGATTCAGATTTCTGGAATAATTTGGATTGTTTAATTCTGAGCTATTTCTGCTCAGCAGGCAGGAAGCTGGATAGAAGAGCACACATGTGAAGTTGTACTTCATTTGATGTCAAAACATTTGCAAGGTTGCTCTTAAAAATCGTTTTTCGGTTGTACCAGCTTCAACCACTCAAAAATTAAGGAATTGACTTATACATGATCAGATTATGATTTTTTAATGAGAGAAGTCCTTTGTCCTTGAACAGTTAGGATTTATCCTTTCCAGCTGTTTTCTGCAACTCTGAGAGTTATAAATTACACTCTTTTTTTTCTGTGTGTGTAAAGAAAGCCAAGTTTGCTTTGTAATCCAAGGACTCCCAAAGATGAGGCTTAAAATTAGATATAAAGACCATGGAAGTTATGATAACATTTCTAGTAAAGGTTTACTCCAGGTTCTGCTAGACTAATGGAATAATACCAGTCTGTTTATCTTGATTTTCAGTATTGTGTCAGTGTGCAAATTCATGTTTATACGTGATTCCAGACATACTTCTTAATGCCTAGTGGCACAAGAGTGACCACAGTGATGATTTTGAACCTTGTTTGGCACGTGCCAAACTTCAGTAAACTGCAGTTTGATGTCTCCTAACCCTGCCTGGCTCCCAGGATATGGAGTGCTTTGTGCTTGACAAAATAACTTGGCAATGCTTGATGGGCTCCTCAGCTTGAGCTGTGCTGGCTCTGCTGACCCCTGAATATCTCTCTCAGGCTGAGTTTCTCTGACTCCACAGGAAGTGTGTTTGAGGAGCAAAGAGCTTATTGAGCAAATCACTTCCACGTATGATTAAATTCCAGATGTTCTCCATTTCTGGCAGCAGGGGCTCCCCTGCTAGTGAAATGCACATCTCCGAAGAAACCTAATGACATGCACAGCTCTCCTGTTACCTTTAGTGACCAGTATGTCTCTTACAGGGCTCTTATTGTAGTGGCAACCCCAATAGCAATGTGACCGCTTGTTTTTATGAACAAAAGTGATGTGGCTTGTAGTTATGGGCTCAATGGCCCACAGTCATCTCCTCTTTATCATGTTTTACAAATATTCCAGGAGGAACTGTTTCAAGCTCCCAGGGAGATGACATTCTGCGCAAAGACTGCAAGTTCCTGCTGCTGGAGAAGGAGAAGGCACCAGCAAAGGAGATGGAGCTATTGGTCATGACAAAGGACACTGGCAAAGTCTTTAATGCTTCTAACACTGGGCTTAATGGAGGTAACGTCCCTTTTTCAGGACGTGTGGTTATTCTGAGGGCAAAGGGAGGCTGATCATAACGGAAGTTCAGTGTTCAGGGCACTACACCTGGCTTGTACATCATACAAGAACCTCTGACAGGCTGTCAGTTTTTAACCATGCCAGCTGAAACCTGGGTCTGGGTTTTGCATTTGAAGCTCCAGAGTGTGCCTCAGGGTATTTCACAAAGCTGATGGGCTTTGAGAGAATAAAGACTCAGATCTGGTTTAGACAGGCAGAGCTATTGTGTCTTCCCAAGAAAAATACGCCTTTTACCAATGAAAGAAGATAGGCTTGGTTTAACTTCTGGTGTAATGTTTCTAATTATATTTGGTTCCTGTTCAGGATCTTTTGTAGAAGACACCTTAAAGAAAGAGAAACAGGGGTTTTCCTCCTCTTATGCTACAGATACTGGCCTAAAATCAGATGCAAATGGTAAGAGTTTGTTCTTGCGGAAATGCAACAGAAGCTTCTCCTTCTGCCTCCTTTACTACCTTTCCCTTTCAAGCCCACACTAAATTTTGTCATACACAGAAAGACTGGTAAAACCTCTTTTACTGTTTTTAAAACAGGAGGGCTGAAATCCATGCCAAAAAGGGACAAAGAAACTTATGCAGGTAAGTGATGCAACTCAGACTTTCAATGGAAGAAGCACCAAAACATAATATACAAAAAAGCAGTTGTTCTTGAGGTACACAAGTGATCTCTGAGCAATGAATCAGAGGGAGGGGATGTTCAGGAGGCTACCAGAGAAATTGCTGCTGATGATTTAATCATAGATGAGTGGAAAGTTGGAGTATTTTTTATGACTAGAGAAAATCAGGTAGCTGACAGTCCAGCTGCATCCTGTTGCTGGGACAGATTTATGGGGAAGAGAGGGCTCAGACAGACCATGCTGGCTATTGCTGTCATTTATGGCTCAGGTCTGTACAAACACTTTACCCCTATATGATCATGTTTTCCAGCTGTTATTTTAAAATGCACTGAGTGTTTTTGTCCCCTGTTTGAATTCCCTTTGGAAATACTATTCCCAGCTTCCACAGGGACTAGAATTACACTTGCCATGTGCAGAGAGTGGCGTGAAGATTTTTTTCCATAGCCCTTTATATAATGGATCGGACTTTAATGTCCTTATTGTAAGAGATTCTTAATTCTGAAGTCAAGGAACTCTTCATTAACTGGGATATTGCTCCTTCCCTTTTCCAGAAATACGAAGTGGTGATGCAGGAGGTGCAATTGGATCAGCACCATCCTGGTGTCCCTGTGGTTCCTGCTGTAGCTGGTGGAAATGGCTCCTGGGTTTGCTTCTAGCCTGGTTGTTTCTCCTTGGATTGCTTTTCGGACTCATTGCTCTGGGTAAGAAATAACTGAGGAAAAAGAATATTGAATGGTATAGAAGGACAGAGGGTTTAAGCTGGGAACACTCCCAAGCACCAGAGATACCAAGCCGGAGAACTGAGGAAAACATTCAGCTTGATGGTGACTTGCCACTGAGATATTATAAATGGACAGAAAGAATGGGTAAGGAATACAATCTTTGTTGAGGTGTTATATAGTCTTGGGGTGAGTAGGATATGAAAGCTCCTGAGATCTGAGGTCTACTGCTCTGAGACTGACAGATTCCAAAGTTGTCATTTAAATTCCAGATATCCCTGCTGGGAAAAAAAAAAGAGATATAAAGAATTCTGCAAAACTCAGTGGCCACAGTTACATGAAACGGTTGCCATGTTCCTGTGATAGCAGGAGATATTTCAGGCATGCTTATCTGGCAGCAGGTTCCCTAGCATTTTCCTTTAACCTTCCAGCTGAAGAAGTGAGAAAGCTGAAATCTCGTGTGGAAGACCTGGAAAAAATCAATGGTGGCCTCCTGGCAATTAATCAAGGGAATTTAAAAATAGAAAAGGATGTTTCAAGAGTAGACTTTCTTCACGGTAACTCACCCTCCTCGACCTTCCCATATGAGAATGAAGAGTCAGTCTGGTTGATGGTGAAGAGCAGACTGAATAAGGAAATAGAACGAGGTGAGCAGAGTCAAAAAATGGACCCATACCTTATTTCTCATGCTTCTTTTGTTAGCAAGGGAAAGGTGATTACCTTCTGTTTAGATGGAAAGAGATGAACAGCAGAGGAGCCAACATTCCCCATCTTTAGAAATTTCATATATTTGTGAACACAAATTTACTGTAAACTCACGAAACCATACTGTGCTGCCTGTTGCCTCAAACAGATGGATCCTTATTCTTGAAATGAGTAGCTATTCTGCTGTATAATGCACTCTAACAGCCCCTTCACTTCCTGTTACAGGCTACTTCCGAGGGGAGAGAGGAGAACGTGGTGAGAAAGGTACAGCCATATAGTCCTTCTCTTCCCCTGTCCACTTCCTTAGCTCTGGCAATGCACAATTTTGGGGTGGTTGTTGCTTCAAGGGGAAATTAGCAGTGAGGAAGACGAATATGGCTTATACTTGAACAAAAAGAATTAGAATTGTTTAGGTTGGAAAAGACTTTGAAGATCATGGAGTCCAATTGTAAATGTAGCAATGCCATATCCATCACTAAAACACCTCCCTAAGGGCACATCTACGTGTCTTTTCAATACCTTCAGGGACAGTGGCTTAACCCCTTCCCCTGGGCAGCCTGTTCCAATTCCCCATAACCCTTTTGGTGAAGAAATTTTTCCTAATATCCAGTCTAAACCTCCCTGGTGCAGTGAGGCAATTTCTTCTTGTCCTATTGCTTTTTACTTGGAGAAGTGGCTGACCCCCAGCTCATTACCCACCTTTCAGGCAGTTGTAGAGAGCAATAAGGTCCCCCCTTAGTTTTCTCTGTTCCAGGCTGAACACTCCCAGCTCCCTCAGCCCACTCCTCACAGGACTTGTGTTCCAGACCCTTTACCAGCTCTGTTGTTCTTCTCTGGACTCAACTCCAGTACTGCAAGACCTTCTTGTAGTGAGGAGCCAGAATTGGACACAGCACTGGAGGTGTAGCCTCACCAATGCTGAGTGCAGAGGGACAATCACTGTCCTGCTCCTGCTAGTTTGCCATGTAAACTGTAGAGATCCTGATCCCACACTGAACAATACAGGAG
The DNA here is from genome assembly GCA_013397075.1 of Rhabdornis inornatus. Taxonomy (NCBI): domain Eukaryota; kingdom Metazoa; phylum Chordata; class Aves; order Passeriformes; family Rhabdornithidae; genus Rhabdornis; species Rhabdornis inornatus. Next base: position 127,581 of record VWZS01003656.1, read on the forward strand.
GCCCAGTCTTGAATTGTACGACTGTGAAAGGCCAGATTGGGTCTGATCTTGTACTATTCAAGTGTGAAGTGTCCTGTTTAGCCATAATTCCTTTGTATTTTATTAAAGATGGGAACGCAACTAGAAGACAAAATGAGTAATCATAGGATGTCTCTTGATTCAACTTTTTTTTCCACTTTTCTCAGGTGACATGGGAATACAAGGTCCCAAAGGTGAGTCTGTAGTTACCTGCTTTCTCAGTTAGACTGGCAGCCTGTCATAGAGCCTGGATAGCAAATGGTGTTTTGTTACTCCAGAATTTGGAGAAGCAGATGTTCAGATATTGTTGTGAAGGTTGGCTTTTTCTCTTGCATTCTGGTCAAAAAAATTTTAGAGTTCACAGTAGAAGAGATAACAGATCTCGCTTTGAATCTAGAAGCTCCTTTCGCCTGAATGGAAGTCATTCCTGAAGCCAGGCTCTACCTGGTTTAATCACAGAGTGCTTCAGTGCCCAGAGGGTTTTGCATGATGTAAATGATTCAATTATTTGCACAAATACAAGGGAGGAGATTGCTGGAGACACTAGAACTTGTAAATATTCCAGGAACATAAACATCTTTTTATAAGGGTGAGGGTTAGCCGAAGTGACAAAAGAAGAAGACTTATTCCACACTGACTGTGACTTTGTTTCTGTCTACAGGTGACCGAGGACTTCCTGGTGTCCCAGGTGGGCTATAGTTCAATTCCTCTTTGAGGGAGGACATATACTTACATTACTGTGGGCAAGAACAAATTTTGCACTTCCTTGCAAAATTCCTTGAACGTAGATCAAGGTGGTTCTCTGAAGAGTCAATATTTAGCATAGACTAAGTCACTTGATTAATACCTTGGTGCTGAGCTACAGACACAGCTCAGAGACTGGTTACAAGCAAAGCCTTGGCCAGACTTCTTAGTTGAACATGCTGAATTTGGGGTTATGAAGATTTCAGTCTACCACTGAAAGAGTCCTACAGCTGCATAGGTACTTGGTTCAGCTTTCTTGTGCTTTTATATGTATTGTGTTCTTCTAAAGAGATCAAGTACTCACCTTACGAGTAATATATTCTTTACCTCATAGAGTTAATCTCTCCAGGTTTGAGGTTCCCCTAAGTTGCATGTTACTGTTTTATGGTCCATAGTCAAGAACTCTGAACGCTTACTGTGTTTTCTTTCCAGGCATTCCGGGTCCAATTGGGCATGCAGGACCAGAAGGACCAAAAGGACAGAAGGGAAGCATGGGTGAGCATCTCTGTCATTGCTGTGAGTCTTTCACAACTGACTGGCACATGGTATGGGAATACAGATAACTGGCTGGTGTGATCATTGCCTTCCCCAGTGGAGCTGGCCATGGATCCTTTTGCCCAAGGCTTTCCTCCCACAGACACCTGGTTTTACAAGGCATTTATTTCCTGTAGGTGAGCCTGGCATGGAAGGTCCCATGGGACAAAGAGGTAGAGAAGGGATACCAGGGCCTCGAGGGGAGCCAGGACCACCTGGATTTGGAGAAAAAGGAGACAGAGGTAGGAACCAAGTGTCTTGTTGGGTGAAACAGAGATGGACAAAATCAAGAGTTTGATCCTGATTAATAAAACACCTCAGTGATAAGATTTGATTTCACTTTTCAAATCCAGATTTCATATCTAGACATTTCCCAGCACAGATTAATATGGCCTAAAGATTTTTTTTTACCCAGACTTATAGTGGGTAAATAGGGATTGCTTTGGTTTCCCAGATCTTACAGTCAAGTTTGAGTCTGACAGAATCAAAATCACTTTACTATCAAAGTTATCTTCTTCCCTGTTATCCAGATCATCAGAGGTGGGGGATTTGTCTTGCTAAAGCCCTGTGAGCTCATATTCTTTTTTTGGACAATGCATATCTATTTGGGTGTTTTGAACTGATGAGCAGATTATTGATGACACTTGCCAGAGAAAGAATAACAGTAGATGGGATAATGGAAAAATGAGATCACAGCTGTATTCTACCATGTCTGTTCATGCTCTTATTTTGCAGGTGCTGTTGGTGAGCCAGGTCCTCCAGGGCCACCTGGACCCCCAGGTTCTGCTGGCCTAAAAGGTAAATGTGAAGGTGGAGAGAGAACACCTAGCAGAGAGGTTAGGAGTAAAGGAGCATCCTAGCTGTCCTGTTTCACTTGTGTTGCTCTGCAGTAACCAGAAAAGAGAACTAATGGCCTGAAGCACAGATCCCAGCATCGCAGCTGAGATGGATGGCTTGGGTCTCTTTCTTAAGTGGAAAACATTTCCTCAGTGTCACAAGGACTAAGTTCTCTAAATTTTTGTCCTGGTTTTGAGGATGCCAGTAATGCAAATTCTTCTACTGGCTAGGGAAATTCCAATCCACTGAACACCTGTTGGGTTGTGGATGCTGTCGGGCAAACTGAAAGCAATTTGTTCATTTTCTGGTTGTGGTGTTACTAAAAGAAAATCCATGTTCCTTTCAGGTCTGATGGGTTCTCCAGGCCCACAAGGTCCTCCAGGTGAGTGTTGCATTCCTTTGTTGTGGCATCTAGAGACTGGGGAGAACAAAAACAGTGACAGCTTCTCATAGTGTTTCTGCTTCAGTGCTGCATTGTGGTGAGTGGGATGAATGAAAACCCCCCATCTCATTTTTCTGCAGGTCCTCCTGGCCTACAAGGATTTAGAGGTGAAGCAGGACTCCCAGGTGCTAAAGGTAACTTTCTCTTCCTCCCGGCAGTTAAAGCACCACTAGCTAAGGTGCTTTTCTAGCACTGCTCTGAGCAGCAGACGTGGTCTGACCATGTCACATTTTGATTCTGTGGGCAAAAAAAAGTGTAAGACTGAAGAAAAAGGAGGCAAAACAAAACTTAGTCAGTGATTGCTAGAAAGTATTGAGAAATGTAGCAGACATAGAGACAATAGAGCAGTCTAAGAGATGAAAAACAGTTGGGTGGATGGAGCTGCATTAAAGGAAAAGGATTTCCAGTTTGAGTTTGTCTGGCAACACAGAATCTGTATTTCCCTTATGATTTTTCTTGATGCATTAAATGCCTTTCCCTTATGACTTGTTATTACTATTGTTCAATCATTCGTATATCTTTCAGGTGAAAAAGGAGCAAGTGGACCCCCTGGACCCAAGGGTATGTTGCCCAATTAGGTATCTTTTGTGGTTACTTACTTTAGATTCCTTTAGATGTGGATACTGTCCATGGGTTTATCCATCTTTAGCTTTTTCTCCTGTGCTCTTGTCAGAAAGCAGACTTTATTTTCTCTGATGGAAACATTTTACGATGAAGCAATCTCACAGAATGCTTCCTTTTTTTGTACCACAGGTGATCAGGGTGAGAAGGGTTCTCGTGGAATGACAGGTCAGTAGTTTAAAATACTGGAGTAACAGCCAACCTAATTAAAGTATAACCCAGCCAATCCCAGCTAGCTTTCTGAAACATTAGAATGGTGTTACTGGTTATAGGAGTTTTATTTTTGCACCAAAATGATAAACAAATAGATCCCGTTCTTGATTCCAGTAATCTTGGTAAGAATCTTTGTATTTAGCTTTAGGAAAATCCTCTCCCACGTGCCCTGGATTAATGTCACTTGAGCATTTCTAATGCCCAGAGTCAGTTGTGAATCATCAGGCCTGAACATCCTGTCAATGCTGGTTTTCAGTTGCAAAACAGCAAATATTGCTGACAGAATTGTTCAAGAGTTGTTTGATTTATTTTCATACTCTTTTGCTCCAGGTGAACAAGGCTCAAGAGGAATACCTGGACTTCCAGGAGAGCCAGGGGCTAAAGGGCCTGCAGGTGGGTACCAGAAAGCAGCTGTATTTATATGTGAGGCAGTGTCACTGCCACCCAGATTGTGTTCCTGTGAGCACAGACAAGGAAACAACATGGGAGTGAAATCATGCTTGTTGTGATCCTAGGTCTTTCCTTTAGACAGCTGTGATTAGTCTGTACACTCAGAAGAAATGTCCTATGGTTAAGTTTTGAATTAATGCTTCCTGGATCTTCAGTAAGTGCAGCCAAGGTTTCTTTCACATGCGATGTGATGAAAAGCCACTCTTAGGTTTAGGGCTGTGCTCCACTTTGGAGGAAGACAGGATAACTATGCTACTGTTTCAGAAGTCTCTGACAATCTGTTTCTTTGGACAGGACAAGCTGGTCGTGATGGAAAGCCAGGTGAAAAAGGTAAGGGCTTCCTTTGGGGTAGAAGTGCAGGTACTTTCTGATTTGGCAGGAGTTTGATTTGTAAGAGGGGTGGGAGGAAGATGGCAGCAGATTTGTGTTCTGGGATCTTCTGTCTCAGAACTGGGAACTTCTGACTCAGAGTCAACCTGTAAACATGGAACTGAGACATATAATGGAGCAGGCTGTAAACTTGTGACAGAGTTACCTCTCTACAGAACTCTTCTGTCATTGGTGTTTCCCTCCCAGACACTGATGCTGGAGATGGCCACTTGGCTGTGACAATACAATAGGTAGAAAGTACTGCAGGACAGCCAAGCTTGAATGGATTGGTAGATTGTATGTCTTCAGCTTCTGTCTTGTTAATGATGATTATATCCCTAGGTGAACCGGGTCTTATGGGAATGCCAGGTGCCAGAGGTCCTCCAGGACCCACTGGAGATGCTGGAGAGCCAGGTAAAAACATACAGAGAACAAAAGTGCTTTTTGCTTAGTCAGGAACACAGATCTATTTGACAATTTCGTGTCTTAATTTGAATTTAAGTCTGGCAGAGGATCTCTGTATTCTTAAGGTGATGATGAAAGGAAAATACATGAGAATCTAGACCCATTATGATCCCAAGATTTCCCACAGTGCAAACATCAGCTACTATGAGCTGATTTACATACCAGTTGCTAGGCCAGTTTCCACCATTTGTGAATTGTGTGCTATAATTTCACACAAATGTCATCTCTTTCTCCCTGTCTATCCTTTTCCCACATGAAAATTTTTAGACGTCTTAAGAGTTTTTACCTTTTTCTGACAGGTCTTACAGGACCTCAAGGACCACCAGGTAGGCTTTTCCACCATATTCCAATTTATCAATTACACACTTTGATGTGGGTTAAAAAAACCCTTGTAATTTTCTCTCTGTGGTGCTCAGGGCTTCCAAAGTGATACCCCAAGGTTTCTCCATCTCCTTTGACCTTTGAGAAAGGTTTTGTGCAAGATGTGCAATTTTTGAGCAATGTAAGGCTTTCGAGTGTTGAAAATTTGCCGTTCCCCAAAACATAACATTTCAGTTATGCATCACTGAAAAGTCCTTCTAATCAGCAGCAGAAACAGAAGGGAGAGGATGTAACAATAAGAGATGGAAACAGAGGATGTGATATCTGTAAGCAGAGGTGGTTGCAGGGGGATGGTTCATCAGAGAATTCATCCAGGAGCCTCAGGACAGGTAGCAGTACCTAAAAGAAGCTACAGGTAAATCTGGGAAGCAGTGTCGTCATCCAGGGAGCAGTGGGACCAGGGAAGCCCAGGGACACTACCAGCTCAGTCTGCTCCTCCACTTACTTATAAAGTCCTCAGGGACCTGCTTATAAAGGCTGAAAGCTGGGATCTTGAGTAGGGAGCTCCTATAAACCCACAAGTAAAACAGCTGGCATACCTGAAAAACATACAGCAAACAATATTTGCACTAATCATTTGAAATTGTTTGTCTACCTCATATCAGGACTTCCAGGCAACCCAGGCCGACCAGGGGCTAAGGGTGAGTGCTGTTTCTTCCCTAATGCTCATTTTCTCTCTAAGGATTTCATTCTAGCACGGGTTAGCTGCTCCCCTAACCAGTGGTTCAACAGTGGCATCTAGTGGCTTTGGGAAGGGAAGGTTTGAAAAGCACGGTAGCCAACGCTTCCCTGAGCGTAGACAGAGAGCAGTGAGGACATCTGCTGAGGGACTTGGCATGACAGCTCTCCTCAGAGCAAGCCTTTGAAGCCTGGTTCTGCCCTGAGCAGGAGTAAGATGCCTGGTGACTGCAGTGGAAACTGTGTGCCTGCCTCGGATAAATCCAGGCTATTGCCTATGCTGGCAGATGTTGTGCTTGGAAAGCTGATCAGCTAATCTCTGGATTAGCGAAGCTCTCTTTCTTCACCCCGACCTTCTAGTGCTGTGACTTCTCATATAAGAGATCAAGGGGAGAAAGAACAGAAATTACATCCTTAGTAGTACTATGTTATTGAGCTTATTATAGCTCTTAACCCTGCCCCCCCCGCAAAAAAAAAAAAAAAAAAGAAGCTCAACTTTTGTACCTTTGTCTTCCTAGGAGAACCTGGAGCTCCAGGAAAAGTTATAAGTGCAGGTATGTAGTGCTGTGAGGGGTCACACTTCTGACTTAGGAGGGGGGTCACACTTCTTACTTAGGAGGGTTTTCTCTGTGTTTTTTTGTGCCTCCTCAATTCATCTTAACTGTGTGTCAGACCTGTACTGGGGCTCCCTGTTTTGGGAGAATAGGTATATAGATGTGGTATTACTTAAACAGAGATTTGTACACATTCGCTGGATGTGTGAATTTCAGTGTCTGTGTGTAAATCTATTGTCTGTATTTGTTTTTCAGAAGGTTCATCAACTATTACTCTGCCAGGCCCACCAGGTCCCCCAGGTCCACCTGGCCCCACTGGTCCCCCAGGTGTTCCAGGTGAGTACTGATGAGTACAAAGTAGTGATAGCTCAAATCCAGGGACTAGAATCAAGCTCTTTCACTGCTCAGGAATGCAGGTTTATGTCTAATCCCTTTCCCAGCACTGTTGCTGAAATTAGGAAGTGTTTGTTTTCCAGTCTCAGCTTTGAGCTCAAGGCAGCAGAACTCCCACTCAAGCATCTGTAAATCTTTCTCACACACACACACTGGCTGTGCATGAGCTTGGGCCTCAGACTTCTCTCAGATACTGCCTCCAGCATGCTGGTGTCAGGCAGCAGAGCTCCTGAGCCCTGATTCTCATGGCACTTCTGTGCCTGGAGCTAGTCCTGGAGCTGGTTTGGCAGAGGCAGTCTCAGTTTACAGTATGGAATGTGAGAGGAGGATTAGGCCTTTTGCATTCCTTTTCTGTTGTGGTCAGTGGCATTCTGGTTATTTCCCTAGTCCGAGAGGCACCAAGCATTTTAATTGCCAGGGGATGGAAATTCAAGTAATACATGGGACACTGATGAATTCATACCCCATAGCAATTCCATTTAGTTGTGTAGAAAAATATATCTTTGATAGTCTCAGTTCTTACAAAAGTCCTATTGATTCTTTTCTGCTATTGTAAAATACAACCAGTAAAATCTAATGAAATTTGGGGTTTTTTCTTTTGAAACTAGGTCCTGTTGGACCAGCTGGTCTCCCTGGACAGCAAGGTACCATTTTTCTTCGGCTTTCATCATGCTTCTTAAGAGAAAGGAATTCATTAGTTTTCCTTTTTTCTAATTCTCTTGCCCTTGGCACATTCCCTCTCCCTTTTGTTCGCAAATCTCTTCCTTTTAGTTAATTTTGTTGCATTATTTGGCCTAATTAATCTTGTAAAGAGTTTTTATAATTTTTTTGTTTTCCCAGGGGTAGAAGGAGGGTGGTAAGAGGGTGATAAGAGCCAGTGTAATGTGGATGCCGCAAATGTCTTTTTTTTTTCTTATGCTATTTTTCCTGAGAACTGGTATTTCTAAGGCACTTCTCAAGTGCAGTTGCCTTTCTGTGATAGGGGCTATAGCCCAGCTGGATACCTCCTGCCATTTTGAAAGGCAGGAGAACAAACTAGAGCCAAATTGGGATTGATGTCACTGTGAAAGTGCTGCCAATTGGGCAAGCATCTGTTTGGAAGGGCCTGAACAGAGCTGACCCCTAAGAACCTTTCTTAGCTGTTTTTCTGTGATGCTGTTAGAGCAAACTGGGCAGTAATTTCCACACTTGAATGCAGTATCCCTCAGATCTGAGGGCTGAGTTCATGCTCACAGTTCTCCTAAGAAGAGTCTGAACCTCTTGTCGGAGTAGGTACAAAATGTCACCCTCTCTCATTTATATAACTCCCCTTTTTTTTTTTTCCTGGCAAAAGGTCCACGAGGTGAGAAAGGATCCCCAGGTGAAGCTGTGATAGAAACCATCAGAACAGAAGTCTCATCATTAGCATCTCAAAGTAAGTGGCCCTGCCTTTTGGTTGGAGATGTATCAGAGCCTCAAGGCCTGCTTGCAGCTACCAGGAGATGCCCCTAACTCTTCTCAATGTGGCATGGGGCAAGTGTGTGTGTGTGTGTGTGTGTGTGTGTATGTTTGGTGGTGTGTGTGCAATGCCAGCTACCTCTTCTGCCCTCCTCATTCATGCATCCCAAAGTCCTTTCAAAAGGAAGCAGATGGCATCAGGCCCACGTCACAGAGAGGGAAGCTGAGGAATGGTAGCTGGTGAGCAGCCATTAACAGGGGACCTACTCACAGAGCTGAGAGCTTTCAGCCACTGAGTTCACACAGGGCAGTTCCCTGTGCAATATGAACATGGAGCCATCTGTAAGACAAGAACCAGTTTGAACAGGCATGTTCATCTCAGCAACAGAAATAAGCTCTCTTCAAATTAAAGGATGGATTCACAGGGGAGCAAATAAATTTTAAGATTTAAAAAATGTAACATTTTATAAAAATTTTAAAATTTTAAGATGAAAATAAGTGGAGCAGAACAGAATGATTTAGCAACTTTCCAAGAGAAGCACTTGCTCTGTGCAACACTAGATGTGTGATGCACTTAGAATTGGTATTCCTAGGATCTGGGACCTCTGCAAGTTTGCAGCAAGGTAGAAGAGGGCATAAAATTATTAATGATCCTTGCCTGATCACCATCCAAATAGGGCCATGTAGATTCAGATTCAGACCATGCTTCAGTACTGTTCAGTTCCCCATTCAGGAGTCCTGGATCACAGCATCACTGAACTCTGAGTTTGTGCCTCAGCTTGGAGGGGAGGGTACATTGCACAATACAAACAAGATAACACAGTGCAGCTACTTGTTAAATAACATCTGTGTTATGTCCTCCTCCCAAAACTTGCCTCTTTTAAAGAATCTTTCCTCTCCTTGAAGTTCTCTCCCTCCTTCTTTAGCCTTTGAGTCCTTTGCCCTTTCTCTCAACAACCATTACTCTCCTCCCCGATTGCAATATCCTGCTCAGTGCTTTATTTTGCTTCATGTCCTAAACAAACACGTCTCTCTTCTCCCACCACTGCTTCATCTTGGGCTTAGGTCACCCGGGTCCCATCTTAGTCCAGCTTAGATTGTAAGAGCTTCTAGCAGCAATATATTGACAGTTTCCATAGCAGCAGTAGTTCCATAGCAACAATTTTCCCTTGTTTGTGTTTTTCTTTTGCACAGTGCTGGCAGATTCACAAGGACGAGCAGGACCACCAGGTCCCCCTGGACCACCAGGTTTGTAACATACAGAGCTCAGTACCTAAGCAAGGAATGCTCACACAACGTGGCATGTTTCTGGGCCATGCAGTTTGCTGAGTAAATGTTCCCTAATACCCCTGTTTCTTTTGTCTTTAGGTGAATCTGTGCAGGGACCCCCTGGGCCTCGTGGTCCCCCAGGTAAGAGCTTGTTCCTCTGAAACCAAACTGGAAAGTGGGAGGCCTAGGGGCCTCCCAATGCCTAGGGCTGGAAGCAGAATGTCACATGGTGACTTCCTACCAACACAGTTTCACTGCAGCAAGATGCTGCCAACAAAGAACATTTGCTTTGGCAGAGGGTTCTAGCCAGAGTATTAATTAGTAAAAGCCATACTTTTTAGGAAGACACTCAGTTTTCAAGTTGCCAAAGGAAGTAACTGCAATCAATTCCATATTTACTCCTTACTTGTCCAGCCTTAACTTTCAACTGCGGACAGATGGAGAGGTTCTTATCATGAGGAACATATTCCTATGCCCTATCCTGTAACACAGATTTCCCTCTCTCAGCCAGAACAGGGAAGGTGTGGGAGGATATGTAACAGGAGCAGAACCCCATTCCTTGCTCTCTGCACAGTAGGAAAAGGGAGCAGGTTGGGTGTGTGATGGGATAAACACCCAGTACCATAAAGAAAGGAATTTCTCTGTCCTCTTCTGCTGCTGTAGCAAATGCTAGTGAAAAGTAACTATCAGGGATAGATGTGTGAAGAAAACAGTGATAAGAGCCTACACTGGGAAATACTCCAGCTAAGGCCGTAGCTGGAGATGTAGCAGCTCTTAACGTTCATTTACTAACATTGCTGAGGCCGATCCTTCCTGAAGCCTTTCTGTGTCCTTTTGCCTAGGAGAAGGATTGCCAGGACCTCCAGGCCCACCAGGGAGACCAGGATCATCCATGTCCACCTCAGGTAGGTTCTTGCCACTCATTCCATCACCTGGTCCTGGGAATGTCCTGTTGGGGTTCCAGAGGGCTCATATATGGCTAGGACCAAGTGGAGCCAGAGAAACCTTGTTTCATGTTCTGTTGGATGTCATGAAGAAATCTCTTTCTTTGAATTGCAGAAGGATTCTTCACAGGCCCACCAGGTCCCCCAGGACCACCAGGCCCAAAGGGAGACCAAGGTGGGTATATCATGCTGCATAACCAAAGTGCTAGAGGGATCTCAGCACCTTAGACTGAAAAGAAGGAAGGGCTTAGGAGCAGAAATTCCTACCTTTCTCTATCTATAGGAAAGCTAGCACAGTTGTCACTAAGTAGGACTTCTGTCTGTTGTAAAACGAGTCAGTCTTTGTCAAAGAAATTTAATAGCCTCCAGTACTGGCGTCAGGGTAGTTGCTGTATTCAGATCCCAACTTTGCAAGCCCATTAGACACAAGAACATTCAGAACTTCAGATTTGCTGTTGAAGGGAACAGCCTTTTTACAAAATGACTAAGTCAGTGCAAGGAGGTGGCTCTGTGAAGTGTAGCTCAGCTATCAGCTGGCAGGAAAACATGGACCTGCTCCCTTTACCCATTTCTCCCGTACAAATTGAAGGCCAAGGTTATATTCTGCAGTATGGGCTGGGATGTTGCTGATGAGAATAAAGCAAATCCTAACACTATTCCTCTGCTCCCCTCTTTACAGGCGAACGAGGTCCACGGGGATTCACTGGTAAGGAGATATTAGTGGGTTTCAGGGTAGCTTGCCTCGGTGTATGACTGCTCCTTCATTTCTGTGTCTCTTGCAGGAGAACCAGGTGATCCTGGCCTTTCAGCATTCTCATCCCACGGTTAGTCTTTGCCCCCTTTCCTCCCTTGAAATCATCATCCCTGGGCTGAAATCAGGCCAAAATCCTGCTCTATTCATTCTAACTTCATTTTAGTAGAGCTAGGATTTTGTCCACATACTTTATTCCTTTGAATCTCTGACTCTCTTTCTGCAACTGGCAGGTGAAAGAGTCACCATACAAGGACCTCCAGGCCCACCTGGCCCACCTGGACCAAAAGGTGAAGTTAAAGATCTTTTCTTTTTTTGGGGGGTGGCCTCACACATCTAAGCATGGTTGAGACTAAAGGATGGAACAACCCAGTCCTTTGGGAGCTAGAACTGTGTTCACCCCTGCCTTTTCAGGCAAAGAAGGACCACAGTAATAGAAATGCTGTGAGCACAAGGCACTTGGCCAGGTCACAGAAGGCTCAGGAAAGCTGCCATGGCCTCTTCCTTATGCTCTTTCCCAACAAGCTGACATTTCAAGACAGTCATTGCAAGGGCTGGGTAGTTGTTTCTCTGACAACATGTAGCTCAACTGTTTCACCTGACTAAGTACTCAACATGCAGTCACACCCATTACAAGTGTCTGATGCCCTCACTCTTTTCCAGGTGATGCAGGTGTCCCAGGTGCACCTGGCATCCCAGGAGCTTCTCGAGGTAAGAGGCCAGACCATCATTGCTTAGATATTAAGAAGGAACACTGATATCCTGGTGGAGGTTTTGAAAAAGCTCTTTTGACTCTTACCAGTGTGGGTGCCAACCTAATGCTGATGGGTTTTATGTTCAAAAGCTCTTTTTGCACAGCTTGCCTTAAATCAGAAAATGTAAGAATTGACAGTTTTCTTTTTCCAGCTTATTGGGAATCCTTTAAGCCAGAGTTTTGCCTCTGTGTGGACAGGTTCTTGAACAGACTGACTGGGATTGGGAGCAGCAGGGCAGTGATGTTAGACTAATGAGCTTGAGCTCTATGATCTCCATCTGCATTCTGCACAGCTCTGCACTCTAGTGCACAAACCCACCAGGTCTGCCTGTACAAAGCCGGGAATGTCTCTGGACTCAGCCCTGCACAGGCTGAATTATAGGATGCTGAATTAATTGCAGACATTATACTGCCAAATAGCCCATGCTCCATCTGTGTTTAAAGATGCAGGGGAGCCCCCTCCATATTCAATTTCCAAAAGTCTTTCCAGGCCTGTGGGAAGGGTTTAATGCAAGTACACTTTACTATCACTTAATCTAATGCAACTGTGCCAAAACCACTCCTTCTTCTTACAATACTTTTCGTAGGTGGATCCAGACAAATTCAGGGACCCCCAGGACCTCCTGGGCCACCTGGTCCTCCTGGCCCAAGTGGAGGTTCATCTCAAGAGATTCAGCAGTATATCACTGACTACCTGAAGAGTGAGTATAATGAGATTTTTGCTGTGGGTCAGCAGTTTCATGCTTATCTCTCTTTTACTCCTTAGGGCCTTGTCCCTTTTCTTTTAGAAACAACAGCCCTGCTACTCTGAGCTTATTTCTGCTGAATACTGTGAAGTGCTGTTGTCCACTGTGGCTTCTGTAGAACTGTCCTTCTGTTGTCCCATTCTTTGTCAGAGGAAGAGGGTCTGGTAATTGTGCTTATGGTCAGTCTTCCCTCTTAGTGATGTGGAAATATCTTGGGCTTTCTACGTAGGTGACAACATCAGACATTATTTGACTGGTGCCCAAGGCCCACCAGGCCCTCCAGGCCCACCTGGACTCATCACCACTGCAGATGGGGTGACCTTGGATTATGCAGAGCTGGCTACCCGTGTCATGAACTATATGACAAGTAAGCACCATGTTGGTAAGCTATGTACTGAGTCATGCCCTCAGCTGAGCTTGTGCAGCACCAAGGAGTTGAGAAGTAGAGGAGAAACAAGTCTTTAAATAGCAGCACCTCAACCAGGTTATTCATCTTTAGCAGTCTAGGCTCAGGAGTCTACACAGCTGAGGTGTCCTCTGAGCCTTGTCCTTTTTTAATGGTTAGATTAATTAGCAGTTGCTGCTGTTTTAAGAAGTCTCATATTAAACATTTGCTGTTAGACTCTTTGTCACCCCAAAGACCCAAACAGAGATGGGTTTGTTTAGTAAATGTGTACTTGAGAGTTGTCTTGTGTGCTTGGGGCCCTCCTAAAGTAGATGAAATTCCCAGAGCTTTTGGAAGTAGTTTGGAATCTCAACCAGAAATGCACAGAGCTGTGTGTGATGACCAGGATAGGTGAGAGATAGCAGCTGTTTCATAGTTGGGGGCATGGGAAGCCCATTCTACCCGTTAATTAATTCATCTTTCCTTTGTTCATTCCTGACCCCTCCTCACCTTCAGTCTCATCCTGGCTCATGTAAAACCTTTTCATTCCCACAGGCTCTTCAGGTCGATATGAGTCATTTTCTAGCTCAGTATCCACTACATCCATTTTGTACCAAGAACTTCTGGACCTGCTGCAAAGTAAGTGACTCTCAAGGGAAACATGGGGTTGAGGGTAAAGCATCCCATCTTCCTGGAGATCTGTCTTTCCCTTCCAGTCTCCAGTCTGCAACTGGAGTTACCTGCAGCTGCTTCAGAGTGTTCTACTTTCTAGCTCCCCTCCTCTCAGTGTTCCCCTCATAGCCTTGCTATGTTGTTGTTCTTAAGGTGAGGGGGATCCCCAACTCTGTATTCTTTTCTATACACACTGTTACTGTGGGCTGACAGGTAAATCTCCAGGATGTCATTTGCTTGTCCCTGAAAATATTGATGATGCTGGCCAGCACTGTGCTCCAAATGGCTCCGAAGTGCCACAAAGCTCAGCATGGTCTTTCCCAGCTGAGCTGCTTTTCATTCCATTTACCCAAGAGGTTGTCCAGGGTGTCCTGAAAAAGGAGACCACAGGGAGGTCCCTTAAGCAATCCAAATTCTAATCCTTCTCGCACCCTTATTATAGGAGGTTCCCAACCTTGTCATAAATGTTTCTGGCACCTCTGTCCATGAGGACAATTCACTCAGAAAAGAGGGAGGAAAGGAGCTTTGCATCATAGGTTTGATGGTTTCCCTGGTGGTGGGGGCTCAGCTCATGGGCTGGGAGCTCCTCACACTTGGTGTCTGTGCAGCAGCTGGACAGCCTTAAAAGATGCTTGTTTTCATTTCTAGGAGAAGAAATTCGTCAGTATCTCATTGGACCTCGGGGCCCACCGGGACCTCCTGGGCCAGGGGGTGATGGAATGTCTCTGTCACTGGATTATGATGAGCTGACCAGGAGGTTTATCAGCTATTTGTCAAGTAATGGTTTTACTAGTGTGTGTTTCCCTCTGTTCCTTTGGGAGCCTAGCACAAAGCTCATGCTGTCAAGTCAGTAGAAACTATTCCAGTGCTAATTGTGTGAATCCCTATGGACAGAGACCTCCTCACAGGGACTGTGAGAGACTTGGAAGAGAACAAAGATACCCTGTACCACCCACAGACTATTAATGAATCCTTTCTTTGTTAAAAATTGACCTTAGGAACAAAATTTCATCTTGGCCATCTTAGATTATGCCACCTTTAAGTGCCTTTCTAACCTTTATCTCTGTGGTCAAGATACATTTCCTTGTGAAAGAGTTGATATGTGCCCACTTTGTGTCAAGGCAGCTCAGGCAACAAACTCTTAGAAGTTAGTTGAAACAAATTCTATGTCTCTGCTTCATTTTCCCATCTGTAAAGGGGTGATATGGCACATAAGAACTGTTCAACAGAGAGGACTCCTTAAGCATCCCCAGCAGCAGTGCTAAAATGCCTAATCCTGGTAGCTGCAACTGTCTACTTAAAAACACAGCCTGGTCCATGCTCGGTTTTTCTGAACTGCGCTTTGAGACCAGATCTCACTAGTGGACTGCTCCTAAGATGGAGGGAATTTCCAGCAGGAAACTGCAGTGTAACAGCAGCACTCCAATGGCTCAGTCAGGACCAGCTGCGTTTTGTCAGCAGGGACGTTTTGTTAACGCACATCATGAAGTGCAGAGTGTTGCCTCAGAGCAGCACATGCATCAGCCTGTGGGTTGCAGCTGAGCTGCAAGTCCAGGGGTGCCCCTACCACGTCACAGGTTCATGAAGTGCAGAGCTTTTGCCAGGAATAGAAGCCTGCTGCCTGTCTGTGAGTGTCCTTGAGATTGTCAGGACAAAGTCACAAGTCCAAAACAAGGTTTGAGCTCTGGCTCTTGGCATAACCTGCTGATGGGAGTCTCTCCTGAATTGCCTATGAATAAGCCCTTTGAATAAGCCCTGTGGTCTGCCTGCTTAAACTGTAACAGCCTGCTATGATAGTGTGGATCTGTTTGATTTTGCAGGTTCTGGGATGAGCATTGGACTGCCTGGACCACCTGGGCCTCCAGGGTCACCTGGTATATCCTACAGTGACCTGACAGCATACCTGCGAAGTAAGCCACCTTCTTCACTCCCCTGCCATGGGGTGCTATGTGCCCCCTGGGAGCTTTTTTACAGCCTTAGTCACAGAATTTCCCTTTTTGCCTATCATCACAAATAACCCTTTGATGGTCCTTTGTCCTTAGCAGCACTGCAGGCCTCTGCTGGCACCTGCACACCCCACAGGGGGCTGCACCTGGATCACCATGCTCCTGTGAGGAGCAACAGCAATGGGACTGTCTTGGAGATGGGCATGAAGGAGCCCTTTGTCATATCCAAACTCGGCAGCATAAAGGCATCGTTTCTTATGCCTCCTTAAAAGTATATTTTAAAAATAGGGACTTTACTCTCTTTGGAATCACCTGACTGTCTAATGTGAAATCTACATGCAGGGGAGTGAGGTGCACCAATAAGGCTGTTCCAGAAGGTACTGGAGGGAAAAAAAACCCTTCTACTTGGCTGTATCCGGCATAACCTGTATTGTGAAGGAACATTCACTAGGGTTGTGGTTGTTTGGGTGACTTCTTTTCTTTCCTTGTGTCTTACAGACTCTGAATTCAGTGGTGTTGTTGGGCCCCCTGGTCCTGCAGGCCCCCCAGGACCTCCAGGGATCCCTGGATCACCAGGCACTTCTCTGGAGGACATCTCTGCCTACCTTCAAAGTAAAGCACTTGAGTTTCTCACAGCTGGCAGGGTGATTCTGTTTGTAGATGCTGGGGGGACTGAGGCTGAGAGATTTAGCATAGCAGGGATGTGACTGCTCACTGGGAACAAAGTCACTGTAAAGTAAAGAATTTTATCAATGTCATCTGTAAAGGGATGGAAGTGGAGGTTGGAACTTTTAAACTTTCAAGATGCCCAGACATGTGAAATTTCCTTATCCTCTCACTGATGGAAAATAATTCTTTCTCTCTCTTAAGATGTTGGATACTCTTCCCTTTCAGGAGTCCAGGGCCCACCTGGCCCTCCTGGCCCTCCAGGACCACCAGGTTTCTCTGGAACTGGCCTCTTGTCCTATGCTGACATTACCAACAGCGATGAGTTCAGGAGTGAGCTGATCCAGTACCTGAAGAGTAAGGGAACACCATCCATCCTTCCTGCACACATCCCAAGAACACCATCCATCCTTCCTGCACACATCCCAAGACATGCTTTACCTTGTGTGTGACTGGCTCTGCCACAGCTGAGACATTCCTGTAGGAGCCTTCCCTGAACTGGAGCTACAGCAACACCTTCCCTCTACAGCCAGGTCTACAGGAGTGTGCTGCACCCTGTAGGCTTTTCTCCTCTCAGCCCAACTGCTAGCCAAAGTCTGTGTTGTGAGACAACAGGGACAAGCACTAGTTACAAATGGCCCGTGCTGAACATGGGTCCCTAGTAAGGTCACCAGCAGAGTTTTAACCATGGGAAAAGCATTTTCTTTGGCAAACACCTGCGCACAGAGGCATGGATAATGGAGGGGTTGGAAGGCGGCACTGAGCTAGCTGTGAAGCACCAATGGTCGGAGTTCATCCTAACAAGTCATCCAAGGCAGGCTTTAAAAAACACCTCAGTTTTGGCAAACTGGTTACAGAATGGCTCCTTTGGCACAGGTGCTGAAATTGGCCTGAAGAGTGCACCCTTCTGCAAAATCATTGGGCATGTTCCCAAGATTGGGTACACAAAACTGTGGGAGAGATGGCAAGGAGAAGGGTGTCTTGCCATCTGTAGAGTTCAAGGTTGACATGTGCCTGCTGCCTGAGAAATGGCACTGGATGAGGGTCACTGTGATGGTTGGTGGGACAGAACTTCATTCAGGTGGTAGCACAGACCTCTGTCAAGCCCAGTGTCCCTGAAGCTCCCCCCTTGTATTTTGCAGGTGATGAAGTTCGAAGCTACATCTCAGGACCCCCTGGGCCCCCGGGACCACCAGGACCCAAAGGAGACAGTGGCTTTGTGTCTGGGTCTATGTCTTCATCCTACCAAGGGTTACGAGCTTCTGAGCACTTGCATGGAGGATCCCTTGGTGCTGAGGGCTCTCACAGGGGCTCACTGGGCACAGGCAGCTCGTATGGCAGCTCTATGAGCAGCATGTCCTCTTACCACGCCTCAGTGGGCAGCGATGGAGCTTATGATGCCTCCATGGGCAGTGATGGGTCTTTTGATGGGCTGCTGACAGAGGAGGAATCACACAGAAGATCAGCAGAGTCGAGCAGATCCTACAGCAACTCCTTCACTGGTTCCCTGGATTACAATGAGCTGGCACTCCGAGTGTCAGAGAGCCTGCAGAGTGAGTGCAATGCCTGCTCATCCTGACCCTCCCTATTCCAGCCTACAACTCCAAACCCCCTGTGCCTGGTCACGCTGTTCACTTCCCTCTCCTTCCTGCTGCCTACAGCTCTCCCTTCCACCTTCTGCCTCAGCATCCAGACACAGTTCTCCCAGACCTCCTTTCAAATGACATCTTTAATTCCACAGGCCGAGGTATCCTCCAGGACCTGATGTCTTACACTGCACAGGGACCTGCAGGTCCCCCAGGCCCTCCTGGTCCCCCTGGCATCAGCAAGATCTTTGCAGCCTATGGCAATGTCACCGCAGACCTCATGGACTTCTTTAGAAGTGAGTGACATTTTGACTTGGTGTTTCTGGCTCACGCATATTAGATCTTCCCAACCTCTCACAGACCTACTGGTCTTGTCACCTTTGCGCACTGTCAAAGTGCAGAGTTGAAGGTGGACGGTCTTTCCATCTCCTTCCTTCCTTCCTGGGGAGGTGCAGTCTTATCATTAGGAAGGACATCAGTTTTTCCCACTGCTCATCGCAAACCCTGAAGGCCTTTGTGCTTACAAGCTCTGTGGCGCATTTTAACATGACTGGGCTGGCACACATACAGAAACATGAGCCAGCTGCTCCCTCTGCTCTCAGATTCCCCACCCTGAGCATGGGCCAGCTCCAGCCCTAGCAACAGCCAGGACACCCAGAGAGTGACGGAACAGAGCAGTGCTGCTCAGATGACATTACAGTCTGTTCTTGGGACTTTTTTGGGACCAAATCTGTTTAAAAACCTTGCTGTCAGTCTAACCCCATCTAACCAAGAGAAGTGTCCTTTCAGTGTGAGTCACAGCTTCTCTGAGTGGTTAGTGGTTTCTCCCACTCATTCACTCATTCCTTCATTTCCCTCTCCAGCACATGGTGCCATCCAGGGGCCACCCGGTGAAAAGGGGGAGAGGGGTTATCGTGGACCCAAAGGTAAGGCTTGTCATCGATTCCCTCTTCAGCCTTGTGATGCCCAGGAAGCAGGACTGTGACCACAGAGGTCACAGCACTGCTCAAGTCCACACCCTCTGACAGTGAAGGTCACACCGTCAGGATCTCAGCCAAAACACTGTCCTGATTTGGTGTCCCTTCCCCTGGCCTATCCCGGTCTGTGGGTCACTTGTGCTCAAGGGCAAACTTGGTCTTCTCATTCTTTCAGGTGACCCTGGGCCAATGGGCCCACCAGGACGACAGGGGCACAGGGGACCTAAAGGAGAGAAGGGAGAGAAAGGTAGGAACATGTGCATCCCCAGGAGAGCAGGATTTGACTGTCAGGAAGTGGCACCAGCCCATCCCTGGGAAGAGCTGCAAAACAGAGCCTCAGTATTTTGGTTTGGATCTTTTGTCTTTTTCCATGGTCTTTTCAAGTAACCCTCCTTTTGATTTTTCTGGTCCCCAGGTGAACAGCTGTATGTTGGCAGAAGAAAAAGAAGAAGTGTTGGTGTTTAAGGAAAGAGGTAGTTCACTTCTGCACAGGGCAGCATCCCCAGCAGCCTGTAGAGAATTAGCCTGAGTTTCACTGCCTTAATGCTAAAACATCCTCACTGCTCAGCTGACCCCTTAGAGTTGATAGTTCAGATCTGAATGTCTCTTTTGTGTGTCCACCATGGTCCTAGTGTGGGTGTTTGCTCCAGGAATGTAAAAACCTGCGTTTTTTTAACAACTAGCTAACTATACAAAGAAAAGAAAACAATCCCACCCTCATCAAATGCATGGTTTGTCAAGGATCAGATGAGCCCACAAAGCCCCCGTGAGAAATTCCCCCCCTGGGATTCCCTCTCCACAAACTCTGCCAACCCCAAGTGGCACCTGTTAATAGCAGCACAGCAAGACAAGGACACACACAGGGGCCAAACCAAAGCACTTTTAAACGTAATTTGTTTGGCTTTTAGAAGTATTTTCGTATTTTTTTCTGTTATTTTTAACACTAGTGAAAAATAATCTTTAATGAAAACAGCCCAATTAAAGTGTGTTTTTAATCCCATCCCTGAACTGTTCAGGATGGCCATTCTGTGCTTGCAGCTTGTTGTGGGGCAGGATGAGGCACCTGAGATGGGTCTGAGGTACAATGGTAAATACAATGGCACATTATTAAATAATTTTATACTCAGTTATTTTAAACATTGTAAACCATCCCCTTCACTCAAATGCTTGTACAAATCATTTGTATTTCATGCAAATTTTCCATTAACAAAACTGAGGCGGTCTCAGCAAACTGTGATTTTATTGTATTTACAGCAGAATTATTACAATATTCTACAGAAAGCCATGAAATAAAATTACTTTGAAAAACAAGACAAAAAAAACCCCAAAACTGTTGTATGGCTGCTACTGCAAGTTCACTTCCACGAGCTGTACAGAGACCCTTAGCCAATTATTCATCCATCTCATGATTTTTGGTTGCTTACAGAAGTAAGGCAAAAATAACTCGGTTTGCAGTTAACACAAAACATTCAACAAACTGCTGGGAGAACACGAGGCTGGCGGTGCCTCAGGCGCGCGTTTGTCACAGGATGCTCCTGCTCTGCTTGGCTTCCTGACAGGAAGTGGGGTGGCAGTTCAACATTTGATGCTACTCAAGTGTACCTTCCTAGTTTCTGTTCTTTTCACCATTTTAGGACTGATTCTCATTACCACCACCTAATTGTAAACGTGGAAGACTTCGTTAAAGCAGGGTAGCCCTGGACTCAGCCACTCCCTTCTGCTTTCAGGACAGGGGAAGCACATGAGCCCTGTCTCATGGGTTGGGCTTAAGGGGTTAAGCATGGTTGTACTTGAGGGGCTTTCCTCTGGCACCAGCGGCTGCCCAAATGCCAGATGTGCAAAGGAACTACAGAAACAAAGCACGAGGACTGAGCTGGAGAAAGGGGATGCAGAACAAGTAAAAGTTCTGTAAAAGAAACACCATAATTTCCTTTGTCTTCTCCTTCCCTTTATCTGTTCTTATCTTTCACAAGACTGAGAAATGATGGGGCATCCTGGCCTTGGCTTGCCTGTGAACAAGGAAGGTTAATTCTCTCTAATCTTACTTCAGCTGCTGCGAAGATAGCAGAAGTAGTCTGGAAATGGGAAATTTGCATGGACACATCAATGCAAGGAAGTTTCAGAGATACAGAAATACAGATTTTGACGTAAAATGACCAGAGTGTAAATGTTAACATAGAGCTTATCAACACAATAATGGTCCTAAACACTCCCCCCTGCCCTTTCCTCCAACAGTCACAGTCACTGTCCTCAAACTAGCCCCTCTTCCCCGCAGCAGATGGACGAAGAAGCAATAGATCAGTGGAAGCAACTAGCACTGAGCTTATTTGTACATTTCAGCTTTCAGCAACGATGTATTTCTGAGGTCCTGGGAGCTGCAGCTGCACAACAGCTCTGAAAATCAGGCTGCCTGAAAGTGAACTCAAGTGCCTGAATTTAAAACACCTTATTTGAATCTTTCCTATACCAAAGCAAGCTTGAAATACTTGCAAAGCAGATACTATTTCAGTTGGAGAATCAACTTAAACTTCCTATGACACTGCTGTCACAAAAGACATGGTGTGACAGAAGCAATTTCATTGCTGCTTTGCTTAGCTCTGTCTTAGTTAAGGTGCTATGTTTCCAATTTTTAAGGAAAATAATTCAGTAGAATGGAGTTATAAAGTCCTCTGGGACAGAAGAATAATTTCTTTAACTGTGTGATTGATTAGATATTGAGTATCCACTAATGCAATTTAAAAAGACTATTAGCTTAAAAGATTACCTGGAAAAAAAGGATGCAGCTCAGACTGAGCATCAGTTTTAAATATGATGTGAAAAATCCCTCTGAGTGAATGCTGATGGTCACAACAGTGCAGCCGTGCCACCAGGGAATTTGAATTCAGCTGCCAATTCAAATAAAGGTTTTCCTTCAGAAGGTGTTTATAAATCAGGACCAACATAATCAATCACAACTTCAGTATCGTACCTTTACATGCCGTATATAGTTCTCATGTATACACAAGAGACAGCAGAGTGCTTGAAGAAGGAAGATTTATTTTATGGGAATCAGAGAGGATCAAATGCTGGAGTATTTCTTCTTCATAAAATAAACAGCAAAGTTCCCCTGGAACTTCAGAAGATCAAGGGCTGGCACAGCCCATTTTCCCCTGAGCAGCCAGAATCTCCTAAAAACAGGGGTAGCAGGTACACCCAAAGACCTTTAGCCCCAGATCTCCCTGGATGCCTTAAGCAGTGCCAAAATGTACTTTTCAGAGCTTGGGAAGCACGTGGTGTGTGGCTGAGGCCCTGCAGGCAGGTTTTCCATGAGGATCAGCTGTAAACACAGGAGGACAACCCACACACAGCACTGCAATCCAGGGATTTATTGCCTTGCTCGTTTTCTGTGGACAGAATTTACAATGTAGTAAAACACAATGGTGAGCAAATACTGATTTGTGGTCAGCTTTGGAAGAGCATGTGGGGACAATCAGATCTGCCAAACAGTAAGAATTTTTAAGTACATTGTTTTGGCTGCAGAAAACACAACTCACCACCCTGGAGATGAAGCTGCTAACATTCATTAGGAAGGTGACATAAGATAGTACCGAGATTGGATTTCACATCTCAGGACATGTCTCTTAGGCCTATGTGAGACTAAATGAATTTGAATTGAATTTTCTGACACTGATAAAATATTGTAACACCGATCTCACATCCTGCAACACTTAAACCTAATTTTATCAGTCTAGATGTGTAAGCACCCATGCTAGTTCTTGTTACCACTCAGAAAGCATATTTTCATGTTTGGTATTAATTCTCAGCCCAGTTCACGAGGCTGCAAGTGCACAGGGCTCCCTACCTGGAGACCTAAGCAAAGCTTCCATCGCCACATCTGATCCCTCCCTTCATCCCAGAGCTCAGTTACAGTTATTTGTGCAATTTACAGTGAGATCAGATTGCGGGACCTGCGTGAAAAGGATCTTCAAATAAAAGATGTAAGAGATTCAGACAGAGGTAAACAGAATGCCAATACATATTAGCAATGTATCACTGAAACTACCAAAAATGTAAGGAGAAGATTATAAACATTTCCCTGTGAGGATTTAATGGGGATGAACGTAGATATAATCCAGAAGAGGAAATCTGCCTGCCCTGCTTACTCCCCAGGAAAAGCACTGAGCTTACTTCATACGAAATTGCAAACAAAGTCTGTTAAATAGAGATGAAGATTATTTAATATTATCTTAATAACAGTCAATTTATGAAGGTGGAGTTTAAAAAGCAAAAGGTCTTCAAAGATTTTTTTCTCTCTACTAAACAATTCAAAAAACTTTGCATTTAGCAACAGAGAACATTCTAGAGATATGGTGTGTGAATTTACAACAGTATACAATACACATTTCAAATAATAAAACACCAGAAATTAAGGCTAGCTATTAAAGTAATTATGCTATCAAAAAGTTACAAAATTTAAATTAAAACATGCATTTTCCAATTTTCTTTTTACTGTGCTGTAAATTAAGTGTCTTCATTGAAAAGGTATTGGTTCAATATCCAAGGATTTCACCATCCAAGGTTTCAACCACAGCTGATTGAAGTCCTATGTTAATTTCTGAGTTCACTGCCATGCAGCAACACTGTTCCCATGAAATGAACACCATGGAATGGGCACCAGTTGCACAGTCAAAGCAAGAAAGCAAAACCAAACAGGTGCAGTTGAGGCCCAAAGAGATCAGAGAAAGTCAGGCCTCAAAAGACAGAAAGCAAATATTATTTTACAAACGGAGCTCCAACATACCCAAGTACAGCTTATACACTGTCTCGATATGATTCAACCTCTGTCCACCAAAAGGAGTGCAGAAGTGACCTAATACAGCTGTATTTCCTTACCCTGCTATAGGAGACACAATTCAGATTTCCCACTACAGATCAATCAGGCAAATAACTTATGGTACATCTAGGAACTCGAAAAATAAAACCTGCCTATGTTAGTAGGTGGCAACACAAAAGCAAAACACCCAGCTTCATAAAGGAGTTTGTCTATATATTTAACTTAAATCTTTCCTTAAAATAAAATGACTGGAATTAAAAAAAAAATGGAATCTGACACATCTAGTGAAATCAGACTTTAGCCATGGTTACTTATAAATATGACTATCCACCTCCATTTCTGTGATGGAGTTCAAATGAACAGGCTTTGGTAAGAACAGAACAATGGCTCTACCCATTCCAGGTACAGTTAGAGAAACCATGCGCATTTTGCACACTGCTTTCTAAAAAATACATTCTACAGTTTTTCAATTTGTAGAACTAACCACCTGTATGTAATAGCTAAAGAAAATAATAAACTGCATTTTAAAGTTAGCATTTCTTTCACCTTTACATATTTTAGTGCAAAATATTTTAGGGTGAGGATTTACAACAAAAATGGCAGTAGCAGCAAGAAATCTTGTTTTGTACAGTAACAACAACGCTAAGGAGTTTTGTGTTTTTAAATGACAAAACAGTATCCTGTTGCCAGGATCAGCATATCTAAGTGTTTCAGGCACTGTATTAATTAAACTAGCACCCCATTTCATTATGGAACTAATGGACAAAACATGTCATGGAGATCAGCTCAGTTTAATTTATGCCAGAAGTTTCTTTTGAAAGAAGTTGCAAAAGCTTTTGCTTTTGTCAATTGTGTTTAAACATAAGGGTTTGCTTTTCTGATTACTGGCATGTTCTTAGTAATTAGTTTCAGTCCTTGCCATGAAGACACTGCTCACATTATGAAATTTTAAACCTCTCATGGCAGTTTCAGTTGTGGAATTCTCTCATGGAGAAATCTGATGCTTAAAAACACAGTAGCAGAACTAATATTACACCGTTTAAATGTTCAGATGAGAAACCATTTTTTTTGTGATGAGAAAGAGCATAATTAATATTTCAGGCTTAAAGTCAAAACTGTGGGTAACGTACTTTTAGAGACTGGGATAAAAAGCCCACTTAGTCTTGAAACATCTGAAGGACATAGCAATACCATTGTACACCAACACTTGGTTTGTTTCTTCTGTCCAGGGGAGTGAAGAAACTGCTCCTGACACTGATTGTCTCCACTGAAAACAAGACATGCGAGGTCCCCGATGTTCACACGCTGTGGGTAAGTCGGGTTAGACCATAAGGAGGGAGAATTCCAAACACGAAAAAACCTACAGAAGTTCCCAGAGCTATGACCCAGTGGAGTGAAGGCTGGGGATTGGGTAGAATTTGGAAATCCGGCTTTGTGTTGAAGGATTAAGGCATTCAGATTCTCCAGTCATTTTAAAGAAAACTTCCTGTTCCTGCAGTTTTCTGGCAAATTCTTCTTCCAGCATCTAAAACCAAAATCAGATTGTCACAGGATTAACAAGGCAAAGTACAAGAAACCCATTATTGTGGAGACATTTTGTCTGATCTCTGAACTGTGTGAAACTCTAGTACATTCCCTTTTAAAATAAAATAAACTCCCAAGACCAACCTCCACCACCAGCTATATGTCTGCTATATATCACTCAATTTTTGTAGTAACCTGCTGCCTTCTGAAATAAATTCCTAACCCCAGACTTACCTCCAGTTAAGTCTTCCATGCAAATGAGCACACACGTGCTGCAGGTGGGAGCCCTGCAAAGAGCCTGGTAACACCCAACCTGTTCTGGTGCACCTGCCCTTTGCTCAGCTTATGCAATTTTTGAACATTTTTATTATACAGTGAACTGCAACAGCTTTGTACAGCAGCTTGACTCTCCTCCTCTGCAATACTTTCGTACTGTCTGCATTTTCTAGATCAAACCCTTGATAATTTCCTGATTCATGAACTGCTCCCATTTACCTTTTTTCTCGGTCTCAATTTCTCTCTCCATTCCTTCAGTTCTTGGCTGTGCTCTTCATCCAGCTCTTTTAGCTTCTGAGTCTCATGCTCAACCAGTAGATGGCATTTTTCATTCTTAAAACAAGATAATCCTTATGTAAAACTAACTCAGATTAGGCAACTCAACATTTGTACAGTGACATATGTTGTCCTAATTCTTTCTAATTAGCTTATTCCGTGTAAATAGTGATGTGAATAATTACAAGATGAAAGTATGTTACAAGGCTGCATTTTCAAAAGCTGATCTTTCCATCGGAGCCAACTGAGATAAGAAACACTCGTAAATTCAAATACACTGCTGAGCATCATTAAGGCAGCTGCTGAGAGTGTTACTCAAAACTGTGTTTCACTGCCTAATGATGCTTTTCAAGGTCACACAGCATTTCTGCTTTGCTTTTTAAAGACAGCCTGTATAATTTATTAAAAACAATTACATTAAAAAGGGAGCTGTTTTTTGGAACTATTTCAACTCTTGGTGCCAAGAGCTGAGAAAAAATGGAGCTCAGAGAAAAGACAAACATGGTTGCAGAAGCAGCCTCAGAATTGCCCTATGAAAAGGCTCAAACCACCCCTCAACTTCACATTTCCCTCAGTAAGGTTCCTGGGCATCTGCCTCACTTTCAAAGGACTTTTGAAGCATGACAAGAAAAAAATAAATTATTTGGCTTCAAGTCTCTGCCCCTTTTTAAGAGCAGTTGGCAATGATGGTGCTTCTAGGGTTCCAGTCCCACATGGGTCTGATGCAGAGTACAGAACGACAGCAACACAAACAACAAGCACTTGGCTAGACCTGAGTGCAGCAAGGGGCCAGTTTTCCTTGTGAAGCTCAGAGCAGCCCTAATCTGCTCAATTTTACTGGGCTGAAACTCTCACAAGGCTCCCATAGTACTTGGGGATTTACTGGGGCATATTAGTGGCACAGCCACAGTCTGTTTTTGCAGGATGTAAGAAAGTGAATAGAGTAGAATGAGCTTCATTGGTCATTGCACGATTTCTTTAAGCAAAAGTTACCAGCAGGTGATCATTTAATGCTTTAAAACTGCCTTGTGTCCCTGAAACTGGGAAAAGCTGATTTAACAGAAAAGGAGATCTGGCCTCTGGTATCCAGCAAATGCATACCAAAAGAGACAAATCAGAGCTCCTTATCACAAGAAGATAATTCCTTCTAAGTACCTTGCAGAAGCTCACATGCAAGTGGCAGCACTTGGTAAAAAACATCTTCATTCCTGTATTGCTGCAAGCTTCTCGTGGGTAATGTCTGGTGCTGCCTACCTCTGTTCTGATTAATGACATTCCAGCAAAATCAGGTGAAAAGGAAATGCTGCCTACAGAAAATAGCCCTGGGAACTTGACAGATACTCCAGAAGTGATCATCTGCTTCTGGTTTGTGCTCTTCCTGCATTTAAAATTATTCCTCATTAATTGATGGGAACATATGAATCTGGCAAAGCACTGCGCTGCAGGCCTTTGAAAACAAAGTTGAAAAAACTCTATACAGTAAAAATTAAGGAAAAGGTGTTTCTGCTTTGCCTGCATCTGGTATTAACCTAAGTCTTCTCACTGAATGGTCATTTAATATAATCTATTTTTAACCTGTAACTGATGCAGTTCCCTGATGTTTGCTTCACACTGCAGCTGAAGGTCCCGCATTTGGTTTTCGTGTTTCTGATGCTGTGCCAGTCTCTCATTCTTCTGCCTCTTTTCTTCTTGAACAGCAAACTAAAATTAAAAGGGATTATTTAAATTGTGCCTCTGAATAAAACAGTTTGCATGAGTCAAAGAATTGCATCTAATAGAAGGAACGCATACTGAGAAGAATGGTTCTAGAAGATTTAAGCAATAATTTTCTCTTTTTTCTTTTTTAAATTCTTACAAAGGAAGTGCCTTACAGTTTTCATTCCATTTCTCTGTCTGCACTCTGATTTTTTCTTAAAATGCAGCAGACTCCTGAAATCACCTCCCTCTGAAAGCTGTGACACAGCAGTGCAGCTGCAAGCATTGGTTAAGGCTGGTGTTAAACAGCTACAGGAGACCATATTTTCCACATTCTTCATCCTTCCAGTGCTCACCATATGAAACCATGATATATGACTGTGGTGCATCATTAGAAAGCAAACCTCTCAACTCTGCACAGAATTCCCTTTTAAAGAATGAGTGAATACCTACAGCTTTAGTTCAAAAGCTCACAAAAATCAAGCATCCTTAAAAACGTTTCACGGAATCACAGAACAGTCGAGGTTGGAAGGGACCTGCAAAGATCAACCTCCCTACTCAAAGCAGGGTCACCAGGAGGAGGCTGTGCAGGACGGTGTCCTGTTGGGTTGTGAGCATCTCTACAAGCTCTCTGGGCAACCTAATCTAGTGTTTGACGATCTTAATGCTAAAAAAATGTTTTCTCATATTGAAGTTGGATTTTCTGCATTTCAGTTGTGGCTGCTGCCTCTCACCCTGTCACTGGGCACCACTGGGAAGAGTCTGGCTTCACCTTCTTTGGTCCCTCTGTTGGGTACTTAAACACATGGATAAGACCCTCCTGAGCCTATTCTGCTCCAGGCTGAAGCATCCCAGGTACCCCAGGTGGCTCCTTGTGTAACAAGACACTTGAGTATCTCAGCCATCTTCAAGGCCCTTTGCACGACTCACTCCAGTAAATCTGTGTCTGACTTGTACTGGGAAGTGCAGGACTGGACCCAGCACTTCAGAGGAGTCTCACAGAGCAGCAGGGAAGGATGATTTCCTCTGACCCCATCCAGTGCATCAACCTAGTTTGGTATCATCTGAGAACTTGGGAGAGTGCACTCTATTCCATCCTCACATTTACATCACATTCAGCATTTACACTATTAAAACTATTAAATATTAATTTATTAATTACCTGCTTAATTTTTTCACGATCTTGGTCTGGAGAGGCAAATGAATTGATTCTTAAACTCTTCTTAAACATGGCCATCCGAGTCTTTGCTTCACTTCGTTGGATTTTAGGCAGTCTGGCTCTTTCCTGAGTTTGCTTGTTCTTTAACTCCTCTATAAGGCGTTGATTATACCTCTGCATTTGTTCTGTTTCCTGAAATGTTAACCACGTGGAAATGTTACACAGTAACTGTGATGTTATACAGTGTGCACCTCTTTTCATCAGTAAGCCCCCCATGTCAGTCAGTGCCTCTCAGCAGAAACCATTCCCAGTCCCAGGATTAACAGTGGGGAGGAGGGGCTTCTTCCAGAGAGCTCTGGATCTTGCACAACCCAAAGAAAATTCTCTAATAAATGTAAATACACATATATTTTACCAGCACTTACTCAACTCCTTTTACAAAAAAAAAAAAAACACCGCCTTTTACAAAGCCTGTTACTCAAAAGGAGAAACTCCTTTTTGTGTAACTGAACTTCTGGGCTACAGCTGTGGAGGAGCAGTTCGCTGCAAAAGTTGGGGAAAGCAATAGCTCACATGGGATAAACCAGATGGGACAGAACAAGCCTTCAGTGGAAGCTGCTCATGCTCTGATCACCAAGAGATCCTCAAACACCTCCCTATGTGTTTTCATTTTCAGAAATTGAACTATTTGCTTTCATGTATTCCATAAAAACCAAAATGCCTCATGCAAAATAAGGATTCAGCTATAAAGAGACAGTTGTCAACTACTTGGCCAGAAGCTAATCCAGTTCACTGTGCTCATTTAATCCCAGGATTATTTACTTCTGAACAGATTTGTTTAAACACAAATCAAAATTGGTTTTGGAGGATAAGCAGAATTTGGTATTTTTTATAGTAAAAGACTGATATTGTGGTTGATTGGTGGGTTTTTTTTAAGAGAATCAAAAGGGAAAATATCAATATTTATACTTCTATATACTACTAAGGTATTCAAGTAAGATGAGTAAGATTTTAAATTTCAACAGAACACATAACAGCTTCAAAATACTTGTCCGGATCTTGCCTGTGCAAACACACAGCACCAGAAGAGATCCTAAGACTACTTGATAAAAAAAATGAGTATTATAATACACAGGAGAAAGTGTCAAATTAAACACTAACTTTTTCATGCCTCTTAAGCAGCTGGTGCCTCTGCATGAAGTACTGATCCTTGAGCTGCTGCTTGAGGAGCTGGTGTTTCTCCTGTAGGTGCCGCTCCTCCAGCTCCCAGAATGCAGCTTCACGAGCTGGAAAAGAGAGGAAGGTTGGTTCAGGAATTGCAACCCCATCCCATACTCCCCAACCTCCAGGTGCATGTTCAGAAGTGACCTATAAGTGCATTTTAAAAACAATGCTGTATCATAGCAGATGTTTTTATTACAGTTCTAGATTAGTTGAGAAGGTTTTTGACTTCATAAAGTGAAGAAAAACCATTGTTTTTCTAAAACACCAGTGCCTGTTTTGAAGAGAGAGCCTGGTGCTGGATACCTCTCATGAGCTGCTGTTTGTTGTTGAGGCAATCTCGTTCAATAGTGGCCAGCTCTGTCTTCTGCTGCTGAATTATTTTCTTCAGAGATGCGTCCAGTTCTTGTTGCTGTTTCTGCACAAACTCCTGCTCCTGGTAAAAACCAATAGAAGTAAATTAAATTGGATTCTTCTAACCACATTACATGTTAATGAAACTCCCAGTTCTCTCAGCATTAGCTATATATGAAAACAAATACATCTATGAAAGTTTGAGCTAGTGTGCCTTGGCTATCAAATTATCCATCTTTTGTATTTTCTATGTACAGAGTTGGCAAGAATATATTCATGTTTAAATAATACCTTCAGAAATAAGACCAAAGGTAATAATCTAGCCAGCCATCTGCAACTCATTCCATCTCTTGTCTCTCCTCAGAACAAGCTGCAGGTTCAGAGTTAGCAAAGACAATACTCAATCTAAAGTTGATCTCATTCTAAAAAGGGTTAATTATTCATGTATGTAGGAAAATGAAGGTATGTATGGTTATTCTGCTTTGGATGATTAGTTAAAGCCTATTTCTTTACACAGTTGGGTTTCAGATCTGTGTGGTTTATCTAGTTCTTAGGGCAGGGCTGTTGAGGCTGGGAGTTCTGTATGACCACTGTGCAAACACCCCATGGTTCTGCACGGCCGTAACCTGCTCACACCCGAGCTGAGCTGGCTCCTCACAAAGGGATTTATCACCTGCATCTTCCCATTATCCAGGTGTATCACTGTTACATCCCTTCATGAAAAGCAGGCAGCATTGAGTCCCCCCTCCCATGCCCTGAGACCTACTGCTGCCTTTCTTCTTTGCAACTATTAAAAACCACAGCTATTGAGCATGCAAGCATGCACACACACATAGACACTCTCACACCTGCCTTAAGAACGAGAAATTGAATCAGATGCTTCTAGCACGACACCAAGGTCAAAAGCAAGGACAACGGTAGGGTCTTGTCAGAGTAAAGGTGGGCTGCTGAAGTCCATAACAAACTGAACTAAATGTTCATTAAAAGTACTTTTTATTATGACCAGAAAAATCCTGGTTTTCATCTTCACAGAAAGTTATTAATAGATGAGGCTTCCATGTCTCTTAGTGGACAGCAGTTGTACTGAGACAGGTAACATAAAACCTGTGAATTAAGCTGACAGTGATAGACCTGAGGGTACAAAAAGAACTGGAAGGTGATGTCTGTAAATTAAGTCAGACACACCTAACTGAATTTATGGAGTGACAAAAAATACTGGTTTTTCCCTTTATACCTGAAAAGGATAAAAATACTACAAGTTTAATATTCTGAGGGTGCAAACACATAATTAACACAGTGTTTAATTTGCTGGGAGATTTTTAATTTGGAGGGAGTGGAGGAAAGCTGCTCTAGTGTAGTCATGGTAAAAAAGTGATTATGCTTGAGCTTTACACATTTAATCACTTACATATCATTGCTGCTCTCTCTACAGAGTAACTCTTATGAAGTTTTATACCTGCTAGTGCTGTAAGATAAACCAGGCAATCTCAGGACATACACTGGCCTTTCCATTTCTCACATCTACTCAAGTATCACATAAAAGAAATGTCACCGACTTTAATAAAGAATGTGTTGGGTGGTTAAAAGGCAGACAGTGCAAGGCAGTCAACCTTTTTCAAAGTACCACTTGGTTATGCCCAATAAGTATCTTAAAATAAACTCAAACATCTTTAAAATAAATGGTTTCACTGCACACACAGCATACAAGTCACACAACGTTCCTCACATGTGCTGAACAAGTATCATTTTGCATGTGTGAACCCTCAGTGTCTTGCTCAAACTGAGTAACTACTGTCTTTTGGAACTTTCGACTATGGATAGTGCCCAATTACCTAAATTGGTGCTAACCACTTTGGAGACAGCAGTAACATTGATCAGCACATATGAACAGAAGAAGAGAAAACACACATTTGGAAAATTAGGAAGATAAACTTTCACTGTGTTGCATTTTAAGACTTACATCCTGCATTTGTGCGTTGAAAAGTGTACATGAAGACAACTGAAAAGACTGAATCATAACCTGAGCAACACCCTGTGGGACACAATGTAATTCTGTGTCATAATATATTGAAATGCATTTCTATTCTTAAAAATGAGATCTGCTGTAGGTTAGTAATAAACATTTGAAATGTCAAGGCTAATCACACAAGTAGATGCTGATGAAAGTTCTAGATATTCTAAAAGCAAAACAGCTGCGTCTTGCTTAGTACTTATCATTCCAAGTAAGAATATTGCACACTTAAAATCTTCTTTTGCCTCTCTTTGACAAACTGAAACTAGCAAAGGAAATTAACCATGCCACTACAAACACTATGAAAAGCTACATTTTTGTTTCCTTAAAAAGTTTAGAGACAGGTATCTTTAGTATGGGGAAAGTGCTGCAACTCAATCACCTTCTATCCTGGGAAATCCCCTCTTAAACACATAATCGAATAAAGTTGCTATTATTTTCTACTAGGTCACTCACATAAACATTTAATCTTTAAGTTACTTGATCCAAACCCGCTCTTGCTGTGGTTCAAACTCACTCTGTACAAGCTGTGGCCATCACAAAGCCAGTATTTTTCTAAAATACTAGCCCTCTTTTTAGTTGGGTCATAGAAAAGCACCAAGTCTGAAGGCATGAAATCACAGATGATGTTTTGTAAAGTTTCCATACACCTACACTTTGACATTTAAGTAACATTTTTCTTAATCTGTTCTGCTCCTATAAACAAGATGTCTCATGCTTACATATTAGATACATTTTCCTCCTCTGCACTTGTGCAGTTCAAAACTGCCTCCTGACGATAACCTTTAAAATTTCAAGGACCCATGGAGTACTTACCACTCGTAAAAGCACTGTAAATAAACTTGCTGTAGAAAAATACCATTCTTTTTCAGTAGAGCACACAAAATACTACACTTGACAGTACAAACCTGGCAACCGCTGCAGCTACATTTCTACCCAGTTAAGTCTAAGATGTGACATGGGAGTACTTGAAGAAAGAGAGCAGTTTGTAAGGTTAGTTTGAGTTAAGTTCCATATACACTCAACAACAAGAAGTGAAATCATCAAGCTGTGTGAATACTGCTGCCTTTTGTATTTTAGTAGCTTGAAGCTGCCATTGTTACCTGAGCATGCTGGCTTTGTGCAAGCTCCTCTTTCTTGCGTTTCATGAGCTCTTTTCTCAGCTCTTTTGGTGCTTTCTCCACTTCACATAAAACCTACATACAAGCATGCAGAAGGTGGCAAAAAGAACACTTTGTCTCCACAGCAAGCACTACCGTGAACATGCAGCGCAAGCACTAGAGGTAGCGGGAAGCATGCATTACTTCAGTGGCAGAGATGTTAGTTTACTGAAAGAGCTTAATGAAAAGAGAAAGAACAATAGGTGCTTTATGCATGCCAACAGTGTAGAGAGGAGGGATGTGCCAGTGCTTTTTGCATGCAAATGCTGCCCAGTGCCCTCAGAAATGGCAGTGCCTCGCTTGTGCTTCCATGCAGCTGCCAGGAGAGTCAATAGTTAAGAAAACCACCACCTGCAAAAGTGGTATTTTCTTGAATCACTATGGCAAAAGGACTACAGACTATGTTATCTCACATAAAGCTGTGAAAAATTGTTGGAAGCTTAAAATAACTTCCACTGAAAACCAGCTATTTCTGACACTGTCTCTAACCTGAATTTACAAGATGCCATTATTAGGGTCTCTGACCATAAATTACATCTACACAGCTTATATCTTCAAAATAATCATACAAGCAAACAAAACATTATTTGGTTATAAGTGTTTGGTTCCAAAGAATTTAAAGCAAAAGCCACCAATAAATTAGAGTGTGTTCAAGAAACTTGTCATGACACGTACGTTGGGATGGAAAGTGTTTCAGTACATGGTGAATTAGACAAGATTAGCAGAAAGATTCTAAATATAACCTGGCTAAATCGACTGACTATTAATCTGTTAATTTGCTGATGAGTTTTGTTTTTCAGAATTACAAAAATGTAGCATTGTACACTCCAATAAAACATGGATAGTTTTAGAGCAGCAGCTGCATTTTCCTTCAAACTGTACATTGCCTTTTTGAGCTTTAAACACAACACTATGCACCCAGAGACAAATGCCTGTTTGTTTAATAGTGGAAGCATCATCAGAAAACAGAGTCCAAATCACCACATGCTATTCCTCTGTCCATGAAAGAGCTGCTTTTAGCTAAGAGCAATACGTAAAATTCTCCCCATTTCCCATGTAGGGCCCAATCACCAGTGAACAGAGAGAGACTCAAAATGCAAGAGGTACCGCAAAAGAAGAAAAATTGTTATTTACATATGAGCATACAGTTCAAACTGAATACAACTTATTTTTCAACGCACTTTTGTGCTACAGAATCATTCTATGCAAAAGCATTGACAGTTCAGCTTTCTAAAGACATCTGAGTCTAGTAACTATTAGAACTAACACTAAAGCTGTTTATATACAAATGGGCACTAAAAAGTTGAACCAAAAATGAAATAAAACAGCTTTTAAGATGCAAAATCCATATGGAAACATATCGACTTTTCTTAATCCAATGCAACTAAATTAATTGCACAAGTTGTCAGTCATTTTGCCTTAACTGTAGGACATTTACAAAATCAACTGTAGAAGATTTTAGGTTATTCGAACTTCTCTCTCCTGGCTTTCCTTTTTGAGCTAACAAACCAAATCCATATTACTGCTGTCATTTCATACAGAGAAATTCTCAACAATTACAGCACACATTCAATAAAAAAATCTAACAAATTAACAAAAACAAAACAGATCTGAAATTGTCTTTGAAATTCTAATTTGTTAAGTATTTACTAAGTAACTATAGCTGGGTTTTTTTAAAGTAGAAATCTCAAATATTTTTCATAATCTTTATGAAAATACTTTTTCTTGATTTAGTATTTGAGAGAAAATCTTTTATCAAATATTCTGTGAAAAATAAAACCACCTAACTTGATACTGTTTTCTACATTTAAGTCAATACTTCAAGCTTCCTGTCAGCTGTTTGTATTTCACTTTAGGCAGTCAAACGAAACAATTCTGACTGGTAGTGACACTTCCAGACCTAGGTACAGCACGGGCTTGACAAGGCTTCTGGGAGACCTAATCTCAACTGTTTGCTATGCCCATACTCCTTATTTTCCATATTATCATCATCTCTTACCTCTTTTTTTTTGTTTTTCAGCACATTCTGGAATTTGGACAACTCCTTCTCCTGCTCAGCCTTGATGCGCTTTGCTTCATCCCGTAAGCGGTTTGTGTGCTCCTGCTCCAGGCGCTCGATCGTCTGCTTCTGCTGCTTTTCCAGGTTCTCTATCTCTTGATCATACTGTCGCTTTTTACTCTGTAAAAACAATTTGGCACTTTATTTAGAAAGCTAAGTCCTGTTAAGTGAAGTGCTGTAGCACAGCAGGGAATGGCCATGATGGACTGTTGTGGCAGGCAAGACCCAGCACAAGCTGGGACCCCACAATGGAAAATACTGCCTTTTATTTAAGAACGAAAGCTTAAGCTAGAGCCATCATGGCAGGAAACACCTGATTGCTGTTAGCACTATTCTTCCTACTCCATCAAGATGTTATATTTTAAGAGCACCAAAATGCAGAAACTCACTGTCATTTCCTGTTCAAAACGTCTGTACATCTGCTCTCGCTGCTGCAAAAGTTTATTGCTGAGCTGCTGTTGGGCTCTCTGCTCCTCTTTCTGAAGAAGTCTCAGCTCTCTGAGCTCTTGACGTCTAGTAAGGACAAAGAACACTCAATACTGATGGGAAAACAAAAAAAGTAGAAAATGACCACACACAGAAACGACCATTGACTTGGGCCCAGTTAAACTAATTTTGAACTGAGTGTCTGAATAAAAAACACTTTACATTCACTTCTACTAAAAAAAATGTGAATTAATCCTCAAATATAATTGAAATAAGGTCATTAGCCCCCTTGTTTTAGTCAAAGAAAAAGAACATCAGCTGCTAACCTCTTGAAAATTTTACTTTTAGAAACACTTACCGTAGAAATCGCATCTCTTCACTTTTTGAATCATTTTCAGTAACTATTTTTGATGTGGTTACACTCACTTCTACTCCATCAACGACAAACTTCCGCGTTTTCTTTAATGTTTTCTTCTGTCTTCTAGTTTCCTAAATTAAGCATTAGTAAGTTGTTATGTATTTATTAAAGTTATATTCTTTGCCCCCCCTTTTTCTTAATATTGAATTATATCAAATAGTTCTGGGAATGTCTTCTATAAAGTAATCAAGAGTCCTTCTCACTTACCAGGTGCCTCACTAATCAAGTGAGAATTTGAAAAATTACAATAAACTGAAACTTTCTAGTAAGGAAAGGAAAACTGCAATTACTGATTATCCAAAGTACCAGAAGAAACAAAAATTAAGCTAGAAAAACTTCGAAGAGAAATGATGCAGTTTTATCTTCAAGAGCTCAAAATAGCTGCATTTACTGTTTGCTTTTGACCATGATTTCCCCAGTCACTAACAGGTATTTAATTCTGAAAACCAGTTCTGAAACAGGATAACAATTTACTCACCTACTTCCTTCTGCTTTGGACATAAAGTGAGTTTAATTTTTTTATTGATATATATTAGCCAAAAATCATATAATGATCTTGCTGACAACTGGAGAAGTCTCAGTTGTCAGAGCTGCTGTTGTTTCACTGCAAGAAGAGAGGGACCCCAGCTGAAACTGCACCATCTCCATTGTGTCAAGGCAACTGCAAATACCCTTGTGTTCAGTACAGCTATGCCAATCTATGATTTTTTTGTTTGGTTGTCTTTCTAGGTTTGTTTCTCCTCCATTCAAGCCCACGTTACACAGTTACTATACTAACATGGCTATGTTCATACTAATACAAAGATTATTTATCAAGTTCATAGACTGGAATTTGCTTCCTCTGAGTTACCTCATTCACAGTAACGTAAGTGCATGGACACAATACAACCACAGGAGAACGCTGACTGGAATAAACAAATCCAGCAGAATGTCTGCCGTGGGTCTCCCAAATCCAAACAGAGAGACAGAATATGGAAGTGACAGGAATTCAGTATAAGATTAGATGTGCCAAGAGATTTTTCCCATTAAACAGGAACTCTGAATTTAGCTTGTCTTCTCAGTATCAGCTCTGACCTACAACCGTCCACAAATCTTCATGTTTAATATTATTACACTTCCTTTTATGGGTTATACTATTATGCAATACAGTAAGAAACTAATTAGCATAACTGCACAAAATCCAGACTTTGTTGTACTGTGGAATTTATAATATTTTGGTTTCTACAAAGCTTTGTATCTATATATGTGCCATACTGGTTTCTCCCTCAATACTTTTCTTTAGTAGTGAAGGTAACACTTGGAGATAATTTCAGGGTTACGCTCACATGAGGTTTTACATTAAAAAACACATGCTTACACTTACCTGTAAAGATATTGATCCTGTCTCTTTGTTTTTACTAAGAAAACTAGAAATGGACAAGTTCAAATCAATGCTGCTGTTATCAGCTGTAGAACCAGTGCCTGAATCCGCATCATTTTCCTTCAAATTCTCTGATTCCAGCTGCTGTAGTGTCTCAGTATTGCCTTGATTATCTGTTTTGACCTTCTCATTTTCTTCAGTGCTAATACTAATACTGGGGACTGGAGTGACTTCAGAGTCATCAGCTTGTTCACTGACAGGATATTGAAGCTTATTCTTCGTGATTTCATCAGAGGTAACTGCAGGATGTTCTTTATCTACCTGGATGTTGTTTTCCTGCAGATTTTCAAGTCCGTGCTCTCCTGAATTTTGGTCCATACCAGTCAGTTTATCCATCAGTTTATCAGGAACATCCTCAGGTTTGTTCTGTAATGCCTTCTGGTCTACGATGTCTTTTCCAGTGTCTTTGATCTTGGTTTCCTCTGTGCTGTTTATATTACTGATACCCTCATTTTCACTTTCTGCCAGTTTCTTGTCTACTTCAATCACTTTATCTTGGCTTTCTGATAGAGTTTCTTCAGAGCTGATTATCTCATGGACCTGCTTAGCACGACTTTCCACTGGCTTATCCTCCAGCTCAGGTATTTTATCCCCATCACTGATGGGTGTTTCAGCAACAGCACCTATCTCCTTAACGTTGTCAATTCCATGCTGTATTAGTTCCTTTTCTTCATCAGACACTTTAACTGTAGCATTAGGCAGAGTTTCTGTAGTGGTATCTATTACTGCCTCTTTCTGAGCTTCACCTTTGTCTTCTTTTTGCTCTGTATCTCTATTTTCTGCAGGGACCTTTTCTTCCTCACCATCCAAGAGATCCGTTCTCTTCTCTTTCTCTTCTTCTTCACCAGTTTCCTTAGAAATGCCTTCTTCAGTTTCTATCCTATTTTCAGTTACAGGTACTACTTGCAGTTTGGCATCTTCTGTCTGTTCATCTGCCATGGAATTTTCTTTCTCTATTAAGTTAGGTTCATTTTTTATTTCCACATCAAGTTCTTTACCTCCTTTCTGGGGTTCTGTATCCTCAGGCATTTTTTCCAGGCTTTCTGTATCCTTTTCTGCTGGCGGCATTTTGCCTTGCTCATCTTCACCAGCTGGCAAAGAACCATTTTGCACTTTAACATCGCTAATGGCAGTATCGTGTATATTATCAGCTGTTTTCCTACATTTAATGTCCTCAGATTCATCTCCAGTTGTTTTATCCTCAATGGCATTAATTTCTGTTTTCTCAGAAAGAGATTCCAGGACAGATGCATTCTGTGAAAGCTTATCCTCTTCAGAGCTGGCAATACTAAGGTCGGAAGATGCACGTTTCTCTGCAGGTAACTGCTAAAAAATTAAAGCAAGAAAAACACTGAATCATTTTGTAACTTAATCAAAACATAGTTTTATGGAGGAATATGTGAATAGAGATCAATATTGTATTCACATGCAGTTATATGAATTTGATAACTTCAGAGTCCTTCCCTTGGACTATCACAGAACAAGTACATGAACTGCAAACAGGCTCTGAACAGAAAGTTTCACTGTGATCAAAGGAAAGGGATCATGGTCATCAGCTACTCTTCAAGGGTCTTTTTCTTTTCACATTCTTTTTTTTTAATCAGTTCAGGTCCTCAACAGTCTCAGATATGGCTGGATTTGAAAGACTTAACTTTGTGCCAGCTGGGCAAGGAAGAAACCGTAGCTTTAGTTAGTGCAGCACTCATAAAATGCAATATTAAGACCTTCTTCTGCTTCACTGTGTAAAGCAGAAAAATGCCTGAAATTTTTTCTGAAAAATTTTTAGAAATTTTTGCTAAAAATGCCTGTAAACTTTTCATCTGGTATTAATCATGCTGAAACCCTCTTAAAATGGTGAAAACCTCCAGCAGATCTGATTAAGTGGCAGTACAGCACTAGAGCAGAAACAGTTACCTCACTGTAGAAACTGCCCCTGCCAGAATATGAATGTTATCAGATTCCATAGAGATATCCAAAACAACATAGTAATAAAGCATCATTTTAACCACAATTGCTCTTTCACTCTCCAAAGTGATTGTGATATCTGTCTGTCTGTATTTACTGCTAGAACCCTGTAATTTGCAGATCAGGCTTCTGATTTGTCATAGGGAACATCCTAGGTTACATGTTGCAGCAAGCACAAGTTTGATTGTGCATTTCCTACATAAGGATTTCCCAAACATACAGAAACCAATTCCTTTTAAGTCAAAACTGCATTTTAAGTATTTCTTCATGTAACTGTTTTAGAAGTTTAGTGTTGCTCTCCCAGAAGCGTTTAAAACCACCACAAGTAAATCATGTGAAGGGCTCCACCTCACCCTTTCCTACAATGCTGCTTGTGAGAGACCTTCCTGAGTCCCAGGGTGGGCTCACTGCAGCCCTCCTGGATGGATGGATGGATGGCTTAGCAGCTCATCAGTGGAAGGAAGTGGTGGATGATCCACAGGAGGGGAACTGCTGGGGATGCACGTTTGGAGCCCGTGGGGTGGGCTGGGGACGAGGTAAGCAGGCCCAGGGATGTGAGGAACGTGCTGATGGGTGAGGGGGGAATGGAGGCACCTGCTCAAGCACTTGGCTTCTCAGCAGTGCAGGAACAGCAGCTCCAGGAGGCACAGGGCACTCTGCAACCTGCACTCCATCCCTGGACGTCACAGTTTTCACTCTGAGCAACCACACTCACACTCTGAGATTCTTAAAACATATTTAGAACCATATTCATTATAAAGTATGTGGGTTTTTTTCCTTTTTGATAGCCATATTGTAAAATCACAAACTTAAGTTTACAGCGTAATAGTCAAATACCTTTCTTAAACACACATTTCCTCATTCACCAAGTCATGACTTAAAACCATTTACATAAAATAAGTATCTAGTTTTTAAAATATCACATATACATGTAAAAAATTTAAGATACTAGTCTTTATTAGCTATTATTTGTAAGAAGTTTTTAAGGAGTTCAAATATGCTAATTTTTAAATTGCTAGCTACCTATTTTGTAACAAGTTTAGACTATGTTTATGATGTTATGCCTAGAAGATCTGATGTCAAAGTTGGGCTAATACAACTGAAACTGAATTCTCCATAGGAAATTGGCATCAGCATATTAAAAAAGGTAAAATTTAAACTGACCAGAGAATTTTCTGTTTCTTCTTCCTCATCCTCATCTTTACCATCTTCAACTTCTTCTGTAACTTCAGCCTTAGCTTCTGCAATCAATTCTCTTATTGGTTTATTTGAAGTAACAGTAACAAACGGATGCTTGTGAAAAAAAATAAGCACAATATTAAGTGGTGGCTTTATAGTTTACAGTGGGAAAATCATACTTCGAAAGAAATATAACTTCAGAAAGTGTTACTTTGGTTGCCTCACATTTGAAGATTCACAATTAATGTAACTATTACACTGTATTTTTTCTGCAGAAGTCATAACATCAAAACATTTGTATACAAATATACTGTAGAAGTAGTCTAACAAACTTGCTAAAAAAATTATTCATTTATACTGACCTTTTTCACAATCCAAAGAATAGAGGTAGAAAGATTTTTAAAAAGGTTATTTTTCTTGGAATTATGTTTCATTTCAGTTCCAGTTAAATTATTTCTTGACAAGCTTTATCTAGAAAATATACTTTCTAGAAAAAACACGCTTTATCTTTGCAACAACTTTTCCTAACGTGAACCAGAATTCTACCCTTTTCTTTAAGAGCAAACAGGTACCTGTTCCTCTCCTACTGCCTGAATCTTCTTTCTCTGCTTGGCCCTTCTGCTTAAATCTATTCAGCATATGCCAGATGGATTGTGGATAAAGCAAATAGGTGCTGACGTTAAACACAATCAAATGTACCTGGTCACATCTATTCCTGTTCAGCTCTTCCGCAGTGACAGCATTACAGAGGAGGGCTGAGCACTAAAGCTGTTAAAACACCCGTCAGCAACTGGCCCCAGACCTAAACAACTCCTTCATCCATTGTAAGTATCAAAGTATAATTATTTAATTACTAAGTCATTAGTTATATTACAGCAAAATATGTTAAACTAATAACCCAATCTGTGCTTGGTATCATTTAATCAAATTTTACCAATTAAGAATCAATTTTAAAAACAGATTGTAGGCAAACACCTAATTTGAAAATATTTAAGTGGTTACTATAATACTCCTCTGCTTTTAAAAAAATACAAAATATGCTTGCCTTTAAACAACAGTTCAGAACAATTAACTCTTCCTACCTGTAGAAGTTGAGTTGCACTCCACCTTGCATCTACATTCTTTTCCAAACATTTCTTCAGAAAATCTTTAAAATCTGACGACCTATACAACATGCAAACACGCAGTGGTTGTTCTTCTGTCTTAACATCAGACTAGCATATAAACTGAAATATTCTTTAGGTTCACATGAATCTACACTGCAACTCCAAGTCCTGCTATTGATTCAGGAAAACACAAAGGGAATACAGGAATGCCAAGAGCAATACAGCATGTATCTAGTCTTTTAAAGGCTTGTCCATTATCAGAAGAATTTACTTTTTGCTCTGGACTATTAATACAGCTCATCTGCTATATCACTAACTGAATCATGTGAACATATTAAATCGACCAAATAGATATTGGCTTTTAAAAATATTTTGTTAGTATAAAAATGCTTTAGTTTCCTTTCACCCAATCTTTTTTAGATGGCCTTCAGGTTTGTTACTACATTTGTAAAAAAGCTATTTCGCATACATTTTAAGGCAAAACCTGTAAAATACTTCTGTATAAAAGCTTCTATACAGAACTCTGACCAAAAAAAAGTTCAAATTGTGTGAGAAGACATATATATGTATACATACACATACAAACATATAGTGGGATTGTATGGACCTGCCTTAATGCATAAAGCTACACCACAAAGTTCAACAGGGCTGTGCTCATGAAATTTAGCAAACAAATGACTTGGAATGCCTTGCATTGGGGTGGGAAAGCTGTCAATAAAATACAAACCATTTTGAAGGCTGTGCCAATGTTGGCGGATCAGATTTTGCGATTTTCAGCAGCACTCGCATGGGATTTAGCTCATGGTGAGGTGGCTCTATCTGAGCCATTTCTATTAAAGTAATGCCAAGAGACCAGATATCAGCCTTGTAATCGTACGGTCTGTCTTTAGAGGTCTCACACATTACTACTTCTGGAGCCATCCTGCAAAGAGAGCAACCAAGTTCCAGATGAAAAAATGGTTTAATCTGTTCCGAGAACAGTTCTAAACACAGACATTCACTGAAGCATTGCTAGAAGCACATGCTACCATCAGTGTATTTACACAGTATTTATCAAGCTTGTAACATCAAATTAAAAGTAACATTAAGATACTAGTTCATACTAAAGAGTCAGCAAAAGAGTGCACTTACCAATATGGTGTACCAATAAAAGAGTCTCTTCGTTGTATTGTTCTGGTGTTTTTAGCTGATACTCCAAAATCCGCTTAAAGCAAACCATAAAATACTATTAACGGGGTGGTGGAAAATATACTGTATTTTTTTTACTTTACAATTGTCTTTTAAAATGGTATATGTTCCAGAGCAAACATTCTTCAGTACTAAAACTTCAAAGTGAGATAAAAATATTTGTGTTCTGACAGCCGAGTACAAAAGGTTTTATAGCACTTATAATAAAAGATCTTGAATAAAACTTATTCTGCATTTCTAAAAAAACCCCCAAACCATAACGCTACTGTTGGGCTGTATGGGACAAAAGCAAAATGTGTGTTTACTGCAGGAAAAAGTGCATTAAATTACTTTAATCCGAAATGAATTTATTTAGCCTGTATTCATCAAACATGGCATCAACTATGTCATTAATTCAACAACTCATTCAATTTTTAATTTCAAGACTCAAATTTTCATGAAGTTACATTTCCCTTTCATCTTACAGATTTCTTTCCACACGATTTTTCACTTCATAATAAATATCTGAAAGCTTGCATATATACCTTTCATGTAATATCTACCCAAAAAACCAACTTTACCTCTTTGCAATTAGCTGTCTATAAAGCACTACATCTCTCACTTAAAAAAACCATGACATTTAAATAAGTATTATATGCTTATAACAGACGTAATTTTGTTAATGAAGATCTAGAGATTAGAGCAAAGGGACAAAGAGCCATATGTTGCCATCTTTAATCTGTACAAAATTAATTGATATGCTCAATACTTGAGAAGTCTAATTTTGCTCTGTGAAAAAAAATCAGGACTAAAATCTGTTGGTTCAAAGGCAAAAAACTAAAATTTTGAGGGACTACAGGTATTGAAATAATAAAACTCATATCCATATAAAAATAAAATACAATTTCAGAAGTTTACTTGCCACTCATACATCTGTAAAACAAGGAATTACCCATTTCTTTGTATAACAGAATCCAAATACAAGTACTTCATAAGGAGTAAAACGCTCCTTCAAAGGATGCTGTACATTTTTCGTAACTAAATCACATCTTTTTTTAGTAATCTTAATTAGAAATCCTGAATGCATCACCAAATGCACGTGTGGAAGAAATCTCCCTGTGGCCTGAACTGTTAAGTAGTATCTTGACACCCTGCAAGATGCTGTGTACCAGCTAAGCTTGACAAAATCTTAAAATAGTTCCAAGTCTGTATGAGGAGAAGCCAGGTCATGTGAGGAAATGAACTGAAA
Source organism: Rhabdornis inornatus (assembly GCA_013397075.1). Lineage (NCBI taxonomy): Eukaryota > Metazoa > Chordata > Aves > Passeriformes > Rhabdornithidae > Rhabdornis > Rhabdornis inornatus. The sequence continues at coordinate 171,891 of VWZS01003656.1, forward strand.
CAAATGACTCTCTGACCATGAGACTCCTGCTATGATCTGTGGTTTCTTTTACAGCAGTGCCATGAAACTAAGACAGTGGTTCTATTACATTTAAACATCAGGCCTATGACCCTGAGTGCATCACTAAATGTTCAGGCTTCAAAGGAAAGCTACACCAGTAAAGTTACATGTATTCTGCAGACTAAAAGAATGCCAGATCCAAGGATTGTGTGTACAAGCAATAATCTTGTACAAAAGGGATCCACGAAAAGCACAATCACACTGAACTGATCAATTCAGCAAAGCAGCTTCTTAAATATTCTCAGTTTCCTAATAGAGAAGGTGCACAGTATCTTGTTGAGACTGTGACCAGAACAAGTTAGGCAGGAGATGTATTTCTGAATTTGGACATATCTTGCTTACATTTAACAGGAAAGTCTGTATCAAGGCTGTGAATTTAGAAACCCAGTTCCCTGTGGCAATATTCTGATTCTCCTTACCTTTGCCCTCTGTGCATCCAAAGAAATACAACTGATCACACACCATGCAGAGGGAAGGCTTTGAAACCTGAGCATGGGCAGGGATGTAATGGAACTATGCCATGGGTAGAGCCACTGTAAAGGCTAACAGCTTATACACATTTTCCCCTGAAACAAAGTGGATCCAGATAATTCCTGCCTTTTCCTGGCTGAATGAAGGGATGCTATTCACCAGCAGCAGCCCTTTGTCAGTTCTGCATGGAGGAATCCTCAGCTGACTAGAAATGTGGATGACTACTTAAACTGAGATTAAAAAAAACCCGGAAATCAACAATAGTAAGATGTATTAATTTTGTTCCATACTGTTCTGTCTTAATTTCAGTGCAACAAACAATTGAAAAAGGCATGGAAAAACTAAGCTGGGTAATTAAGATTATTACATCTCTCTCAAAGGAAGAGACAATACAAGGTACTGCTTTTTGGTGACTGTGAAGAATGTTCCCTTTCCAAATGAACAATTTCAAAGGGAAGTTCTGATGTTATCACAGTAAAGGTAAGTATAATCAGGAACTTTATACTAAGAAACAGTAATATCTATGATGACTTCTTGTGCTGATTTTGAAGTATGAAAGATGTGACAAGTATGGTCACGATATCTGCTCACGGTTTTTTGTTTCTTTTTTCCCTTGATAGTACCAAACCACTTGCTTCTGAAAAACCTCTCACTGTTAGATTGGCATTTCAGTAGCTAAATATTGAACTCTAACTATAGCTTAAGGAAAATACAATTAAAAGACCATACCAAGTTCCAGGAAAGAGCTTTATTTGCAACATGCTTACCCAGTTTAATGTCTCCATCTAATGTAAAAAGAATATTGCCAGCTTTTAGATCTCTGTGGATGATCTTATTCTCATGCAAGTAGTTCAGTGCTTCCAGTGTCTGCCTGCACACCACTTTGATCTGTGGCTCTGTTAACGGCCTTTCAAGCTCTACAAGAGACAGAAACAATCACAACATTTTTGCATTTTATCTTATACGTTCATAGCAAACACTATAGTAATATATGGGAAAACTAATTAATCTGATTCTAAGCATCACATGTCAGAAAAAAATTCTATCTTAGAATATTTGCTCCTTCCAGTAAGATTTTATTCCTTGAACCCAACCCCCTTCTCATTATGAATTATGTATACCTACCTATCTGAACTGTGAAAAAGCTACATAATTTAGAGACTGGTTCTTTTGTGGGGTACACAGAGATGCTAAAGACCAGATCCTTTACTTACTGGTATTAGCATTCACTTAATTTGAGGAATAAGCACAGAAAACCCCCTAACTTTAATGTAGATGCAATATAAAGAATTATCACAATGTAATTTGGAAGGTAGCAGTGGAAGGGGAAGAATGAGATCCTGAAAAGGGCTCATACAGATTATGTTAGGAGAACAGAGAGCTCCTTAAGCAGAGAACACTTCACTTTCGCTTAAAGGATCAAGACAAAAATGTGCCTAGAAAAGTAAATAAACACTTTAAAAATTAAATATACAGGTGTAAATATTAATTTTTAAACCCCAACATTCAAAACATATAGCACACCAATTACATAAATATTTTCATATCAAAACAATACACATATGAAACAAGTCTTACAGTATATATTATCATTCTAAGGTATTAGGATTATTAGTTGAAACAACTTACTTACCCAACATTACTGCATCTACTGCTCCTCCTGCACAAAATTCAATCAGGATCTGTATATAAACAAATAAAAAAACACAGAAATTAAAAATTAAATAGTTCCACTGAACTGAATCATTGATTAAGGGAGCATTATTGGGAGATCAGAGTTTCAGACTACATGGCCTCAACAAATTATTTTACTAACCTGCAAAATACTGGTACTGTTACCCAGCTAAAGGTAGGGCTGTGCTGCTCAAGCAATTTATTTGTAAAATGCCTTGAGACCCTCTGACAAAAGTTTTAATCCAACTATAAAATAGCATAATAAAACTTATAAAACATAATGACATAGTCATCTTAAACCTACTCCTTGTAATGTGATTTACATAATCCCTGCAAACTCATTTCTCGGTTATTAAGATCTACTTCTATACTGTAATCTCTCTGACTGAAAAGTCCAAGAGCTTAATGATTTTCCACTAGCTGGTGCTATCTCCTATATTGCTTCAGATGAGAGGAAAATAAAGAAAAATACTCTTAAAAGCTACAGAAAATTACTAAATTCAGATGTTTACATTAATTTTCCTTCATTTTCATTCAGGCCTACAATACTTCAAGGCCTTTGTCCCAGAATGTAATAATACCAGAACAAGTTCATGCCCAGTTCTGAGTTTCCATTTGAAACAAAAATATACTGCAACTATTTTTGAGCACAAACTATGCTGCTTTGAAGGACAAAGAATATATACAAAGGAGGAAGAGGGGAGACAAAGAGAATGAGGAGAGCAAAAAACAGGCAATCTCATCCAAGACTTATACCCCACTCTTCGTTATATGCTATTTTACTTTAATTTGAACTTTAAATATTATGAATTACAATCTTCTGTCTAAGAGCAAAGAAGTATTTCTTGTCAGAATCTCAACAGTCAATATACTTGGAAACAGTATATTTGTTTTTCTGTAGAGTAATTCTTAAATCAGCGTACAATTGCCCATAAAAGAGGAAACCTCGAAGTATACTTTGTACCACAACAGATATATACACCACTTATATCACATATACTTCAAATAATTATTGCAATTAATCCCCACAACAATGGTACCAACATATAATATATAATGCAATTCTTTGTAAATCCTGTAAACATTATTCCATTTACATGCTTCTGTGTGCCGAGTAGGTAAGCATGGGAAATTGTACATAAAGAATTAATTTCTCTAAAATTCGTAGTTTGGTCTGACAAAGGTCTCTTTGCTAGAGAAATCACGTTTCTTATCTCGGAAAGCAAAAGTATATTTAATGTCTAAATGTCATTCTTCTCTTTTTTGCCCCCACTAAATTCTATTTATTTACCACATTATTATCCTTGTGGCTTTCAAGCCCCTGCATTTTACTGTAACTATTAGCTCCAATTTTATTTTCAAAGTGTTTACTTCTATCTTTATTCTGCCAGTGAAGCCTACCCACTCAGTTTCATATTGTGCCTCTATGCCTACTTGCTTTTATACTGACCTTTATGCATAGAAATTTTTTCACTATTCCACTGTTCTATATAATATTTTACTCTGCACTGAGATCACCAAGTTTTGAGCTTAGCAAAACAAATGTGCATCAGGAAACAAAGTATTACACTTCCACCATTTGCTTAAAGAATAGAGCTTATTTGTAAGACTCCCAGGAAATCTTCTTTTACTCATTTTAAGTATCTTTTTGAAGTATAAACTCTTAAAAAAAAACCCCAACCAATGTATTCTTTGTACCATTCCAAAAGCACCTATAAATATTGCACTGGATTACCTAAAAGTACAAACTGTTTTGTCACAGCTAAAGCTATCCAAGCAAATATCCAGGATGTAGCACAGCAGGGACACGCAGTCCCACGTACGTTCACTACACGTCAGGGTACAAATACCCAGGGTTTAAGTAAATTAATTATGGGTCAAGTCCTGGTAAACTGTCCTTCCTGGGAGTGCTCACTGGCATCTAAAGTATGTACTTCATAGGCTGACCTTTCCAGCACATTATTTTTCACGTGTGGATTCTGAATCTCACTTTAAATCGCGCTAATGTAATTGAAATTTGAGTCCTCCTGTTACAAATAAGCACCAGCTGAGAACTCTCAATACACAAAATGAACTGCTAATTTGCACATTTTAGATTCAAACCCCTGACCAAATGACTCAGGGGAGCACAATTTTACAGGGACAATTTCCTAAGTCATACTCACAATTTACAAATTAGTTTTGAAACCGAGTAGTTATCCCAACAGTGACAACCCAGATGAAATCTGACAAATAATATTTTGATAAAGAAAAAAGTGTAATTTCAATAATCTTTTGATATAAGAAAAAACATTTAGAAAAAGAAAAATACCTACCCACAGATTGTTTTCATAGTAGAAAGCATCTAGGAGCTTGACAATATTAGGATGATCACAGGATGCTAAAATATCAATCTCCACCATGTAATCTTCAAGTTCTTCTTCTGATTTAGTATCTATCACCTTTGCAGCAGCCAGAACTTTTGTCTCTTTGTTCTGAGCCTGTAAAAAAAAAGGCACAGCATACATATACATGAATTTCACCAGAAAACTGGCACCAGCAAAAAGACACCATAAATAAAGCAACTCTCTCTCGACACTTCTGTACAACTTCCTGCCTCTAGTTTCCTCCTCTACAAAAAGAGAACCCCTGCATATTAAAGAGGAGATAAAATCTAGTAGAAAAAGGGCTTAATAACTTTTCTCAAGGCCAAGAAACAATGAAAGAAAAGAACATAAAAATATTTAATTCTTCAAACAATCATTAATAGCTCAGGATAATTGCTGCCTTACTAAGATGAAGTTTTGTGCTGCTCCTCCAACACCATGTATTAACAGGTGGCAAGGATAGGAAGGAGCCTCTGCCCTCTTTCTGCCCTTCTGACTCTCCCCACGCTGTGGCAGCACCGCTGCTCCCAAAGCCACGCGCAGAACCTGCTCCTCCCGCAGGAACCAGCAGGTTGCTCCTCTCCAGACAGGGGCTGTGTGCAAGCTCCCAGCACCAAGAGCCGCCCAGCCATCATTGCTTTGTCGGGGCATTTTGCTCCCTTTGCTCCAGCAGCCCGGGAGGACTCGCACAGATGGGACTCGGGGAAGGTGGGGGCACTGCAAATACTGCCAGCCTCCTCTTCATCACTTCTCACCTGCATACCAGGGACTGCTGCACTGATATGGACAACTACAGAACAAGTACAACAAGCAAAGGGAAAACAAGACTTTGGGTACCCAAGGAAATGAATAGGCATTTCTGCAGTGCATTTAATATTCTTTGGCTTTTTTCAAACATAAGAAATCACAGACAAGTCAGGTGACTAACTTAAATTGCAGAACATTTCAGAAACCAGGAAATACTACTTATTAACAGAACACTGCTGAAACCTAATCACAAAAAAAAATATACTCTAATAATTATCTTGTAAGTTATGCTTGAAGGAAGGCTCAATTCCAAGCTTTAAACAAGTAAGTGTATTTTTCTCAAGCCACCATAAAAACACTATTTTGTCAAGTAGTGACATTTCCACTAGTTATCTCTGAATAAAGTGCAGTACCAAAGTCTACTTCACTCATTGTATGTGAGGACCACAGAGCAAAGTCCTACATTTACTCCACTGAGTTTTTGACATTCAAATTAAATGGGAAGGAGGGACACAGGCTCTCTCCAAAGCAGCAACAGACAAGGACCTGCAAGGGGCATTCCAACTTCTGATGTGAAGCATCACAAGGTGGTTCATCCTGTCTCTGCTGGTGTGGATTGTACATGGTCCCAAACTTATTTGGGATGATCCCAGGACAGGACACAGCAAAAATCCTAAAACCTGAACTTAGTCACCTAATGACTTTATATCAATATCAGACAAAAGCTGGAATCAGACAGCAAGTAAGAATTCCTAAGAATAATTTTGAAGGCCTAAATATTATTACTTGCACAGCTATAAATAATTCTCTCAATGTGGCAAAAGATAATAAAATATTTAAAGATAAACATTTGTATTAACATTCAGTAAAACAGCAGTAACAGCAAAACACACTTATAAAGCAGTCCCAGCTGATTTATCTCATGTTGAGGGTAAAGGTTTTCCATTACATTTCTTTTTATCTCAATATTCTTTCCAAAACAAAAACCAACCAAATCTTCCCAACCTCAATATTTGCCCTCCCATGTTTAACAACAAAGATAAGGAAACTGTGTAACATCATTTGAAAACCAACTACTGAGAAGTTTTCCAACACACATTCTAATAATAAAAAGGAAAAGGTCTGCTTAGTAACGCAAACAACATTTGTTTTGGTTTCATGCTTTGTAGCAAGAATGAAAGATCAACCTTCCACTCTACAGCTGCAGTGTAAATTAAACACAAAAAGTGAAACAGATGTCTGGCCATAACAGATTTAGACTTGGTAGCTTTACATGTGCAGAGAAATGGTTTTTAAAGCACTTTTCTAAAGAACTCAAATTTAACTGTAAATGTACTTTTTTGAAGCATGCAGGCCACACACTCTTCACTGCACCCTCACAGATACCTAAAAAAGCTGAAATTAATTTTTACATGAATTTGCTTACAAACTATATAATGGCAATAATATTTTGTTTAAATAAAACCATGTACATTAGGTGTTACTGCTTCCAGATTCAGTTTCACCTTTGAGCAAGAAAGGCCTTGCTAAGTTAGTGTGAATTATTACATGCTCGGGAGTTTGCTGCATTTACAGCATATATTGTTTTTTTCTACTGACAGAACACTTTGTATTTTGACTTTTCCCAGACCCTTTTGCTTAAAGTAACTAGAAATCTGCTCTGAGTAAGCTTCTATGATTTCCCCCTTGTGAAAGAGAGTGGCAGCTCTCTTAAAACACCTCATTAAAAACCATGAATTATTATAGAGACAGTGTGATTATCCTTATGAGCATCTTAACAATTATAAACAAAACAAATGTTTGCCTTTGTTCTGACTTAAAATAGTAAAATTTCGTAGGTCTAGATCCAGACTCCTTTTCCAGCTCTTAAAAGAAAAAAGCTTTAGAAGTAGCATATTTCCACTGGGTATTTCTGAGGACTGATGAAACATTTTAAGTTACAAATACATCAAGCTATACCTGAAAAAAAAAAAAATGTATCTTTTAAAATTCTTTCTGAATAAGGGATTAGTCATCTCCACCCCACAATGCACTCTATAAAAAAATACCCATCTATTTGATTTACTGTAAGTAACATGCTCTTTTGAACTGTGTAGGAAAGGATTTTACTGTTCATGCACAGGATTTATGAATCACTGTACTGTACAGTGGAAAAAAAACCCTCTTTGGATTAGGAGGAACAAAAAGCACTTGCAACTTGGCGTGGGCATGTTTGTTTTCTCTAAACTTTGGCTGAAGTCTTCTTCCACAAAACGTTCTCCAAAGGTCAGAGTCAGAGCAAAAATGATTGTGCAGACACAGTCTTGATTTGCACATGGAAATTCTGCATTTGGATAAACCAACACTTAACATCAACCTGCCGTTTATGTTACAGGACATATTTTGAAAGGGGAGAACTTCTGAGTAGCTGTAGCCCAGCAGTTTCTTCCTTTATTTTATCTCTCAACTACTAATTCCATTTATTTCAAATGCTCTGCTTAAATACATTCGATTCTGCATCTATGATTAAGTGACTTAAACCTCAGTCCTATGCTAAGAAATACAAACTGGCATTTTCAAGGGTTATGTGCAGACAAGGAAGAAAGGGGTAGAAGGATTCATTAACAAAATTTGATTTTTTCAAAAGATACATACATAATGGATGAAAACCAAATTGGAATAACTCATTCCCTCAAGACCTGACTAATGCAAGATTACATGGATATTATTAACTGTTACATGCAACAACACACAATCCTTTCAGTAAAACTCCTACTTGGATTATGTATAAAAGGTTGCTACAGCAAACATTTTAACTTAAGGAGAGAGAATGCATAAGGAAATAACCAGCTGTACGTTACAGCATGGTTCTTGCAAGGGATGGCACAATCTCATCAGCTGTCAACGCACAGGAAAACACACTTAAGTCTAAGTTAAATACTTTGATAAAGACGGATTGCATGCTTGCATAGAAAAAATCATCTTAAAAATTACAACTTGCAAATGAATTTGTCTGAACCTACATCCCTTACACTGGAATGGCAATGTACATCTAATGCACAAAAACATTGCAGATGTCTGAAAATGTCTCAAGAAAGAAGAATAACCATTCCACACAAAACCAGGGCCTACAAGTATGTGAAATTAGTGACTCCTTCCTAACAATGCTGGAGTTTTGCACAGTATCATATAACTCAATGTAAGTTCTAGAGGCAGAAGCTTTGTAAAGAGACTGACAGCAGAATATTAAAAGGTGGTTTACTATCTGGGCACTAGGCCAAGAAGTTGCATATTCCCAGTCCTGGACAGCAGGGAGAGCAGAGCTGCAGCTCCAGAGTAATAGGATTACAGCTCAGAGATAACACATAGCCTTTCATCTTCTGATGACCAATATGAAGTTTCAGCCTTGCTTGCGAGGAACTGTTTCAGTTTCCTATTGCCAGCAAACGCTTCCTTCCCAACTGTGCATCTCCTCTGCAATGTAGCTTTAAAAATTAAACAATATTTACAACTGAAAAAAAGTTAAGTACATCCTTCACCTCTTGTTCAGCCAGCCAGGAACAAAGTTGAGATACAAGACAGAAAATTGTTCATCACCATTCCTCCTGATGCCTGATCTCTTGTGAGATGTTACATAACCCCACTGCATGTTTTGGAGGCAGCAAAACAAATCAATAAAGAAGCTCTTCTTTTCTGACTCATTCTTCTCACCAAAACTGTATAGTCACAATTATGGATCATCGAAGTTGTCAAAAGGGGAAAAATACACACATCCCTATTCAGCAAAAGATGCTTTTCCCACATAATAAAAAGCTCCACTTTTGTGTACAATTGGGATTGTCAGATCTAGCTCCACATAAATTTTCTGACAATGCCTGGGTAATCAGTACTGAAAAGCTGGCCTTGTACAACACAAAGGCAGGAGCTGTTTCTCTGAGCTACTGCAAAGCCAAGATTTCAATCTTTCTTAGAACATATGAACTAAGGAAAAAAAACTGCTCTCATTTTAAATTTTAGCAGCCCTACCAAATAAAAATTTAAGAAGTAGTGTGGCCTACTGAAACAACTACAGTAGACTTTTGTCTAAGTTTCCTATACCATATTTAACATTGTCCTGTACGTTTTGAAACTAAAAAAATCCTGCATGATTGACCAGTATCAAGTGTTCAAACTTGTTTTCAAAAACATGGAAAGGCGTTCTCTATCAGTGAGCTTCAGAAAAGAAGTCTACCTTAGTCAGATAAAAGGAATCATTAATTCTAATATCAAATGTTGAAAAACATAATTAAAAGTATCGGTTTGAAATCAAGAGCAAATAGCTACTGTTGCAATATTAAACCACAATTTTAACAATAAATCACAACTTCGGCCAATGAAGAAGACAGCAACCACCACAGATTTCTGGAAATTAATATGAGACAGTAATTTCAAATAAGTTGTTTTTTGCAAGAATCTTCACCGCATGATGTTTGAAAATGCAGTAGTAGTAAATTTTTTAAAAGGAGATAATTTCAATTTTTTGTTTAATTTTAGATATATAATTAAGGAATTAAAAGAACAGCTAATTCCAGTTATACCTGCTGAAACTTGTTGAAATGATGGTTACAGAAGATCTATTCAAAAGATAATGAAGGGACAGTATCTCTCAAAGAAGATGATACACCCTTGAACTACAGCTGATCAGCCAAACATTTTCCCAGTCTGCACAATGTATCACAGCTAGCCTACTATACAATTTCTTCTACTTAAAAAGAAGTTAATTGAATTCAGTTTCCTTGTTTAATGCCAGAGGGGGGAAAAAAAAAAACTGAAATAGAAATCCAGATAAAAGTGCCTCTATTTCCTACAAGCAAATACTATTCCTATGCAAGTGGAGGCCAGGGTTCAACCCTGCCTGCTGAAGCATCTTTATGATCCTGTGGTCTGGTGCTGCCTTTGTGGCTATGCTCGTTTGGGAGCTGTTTCCATGACAACTTCACTCTTTTAACATTATCCTTGCACTTCATACTTATGTGGTTCTTCTGCTTCCTCCACAGTTGGTTTCTGAGGATTCCACAAGTTATTTTTGTGAGTGGTATGAAATGTAATTTTCATGCTTCACCTCATGTTTCCCGCTAAGTATTCTCATTAATTCTGTGGTATTTTGTGTACTAGCTAAGCAGAGTTCCCATCCTGACTGCACATGCTTTGTGCCCCTGAAATTAGAAGGAATACTTATATTATCTTTGAAAAGTACATGAGCTGAACTGGCAAATATGTGCAAAATAACTGAAACAATCCTTTAGAGTTAATTTAACAGAGAAGATCCCAAATTTCAGATAATTCTTATTTAAGCAAATACATTTAAAACACAGAGCAAAAAATAAGAAAAAAATTGCTAAATACTGGCAAGAAGAAAACAGCTATACTGTTCTATAATAGCACATCTTATTTTTCCCTTCTCTTGCTGCATGATGGCTTTCATAAAAGCAACAGGGAAAACCAGCTGACAACACTGGGAAAACATTTGTAACTGAAGCATTAGGTGGTATCAGAGGTGTATGTGCAAAAGAGTGGTACTTTTTCCCTAAATCCAGTTAGAATAACTGTACATCCTACTCGCTAAAGCAGCATTAAAACACACAATACTGCATTACAATCAACTCCTAAACTTGAGAAGGGGGAGGTGTGACAAATTGAGATTTATCCCCATAGTGCTAAGCTGCTTTGCCAGTATTTTTCCCCTGCAGAGCACACCAACAGTTGCTGGCAGAGGTTCTCAGTTTTATCCAGCAGCAATGTCAGCCCCAAACTAACTTAAAACCTCCCAAGAAGACAGCAACACAGTGGATCGTCATCTTGGATTACAAACATCCCATAGTTATTTATTTGGTTTTATGTCATTAGGAAAAAAAACAACATAATGCTTAATGCTTACCAATTTATTTCAGTGACTACAGCTTAAAATTCAATCTATTCCAATAATAAACACACCTTTATTTCAAATGACGTAATTAGGAGTGCTTACAAGAAACATTATTATCAAGAATTAATTTTTAATCAAACCGTAATTACTAACTTTAGCAGTCCACTAGAATTAAGACAAACAACAAGTCAGAGTTGAAGCTGTTTACAGACTGTTGTTTTATCAGAAAATTATCCCACTGCCAGGTTGAGAATTTTATGATTTGCTTTTAATAATTTTATGATTTGTCTGAACATAGGACTTAAAAAACCTCCAAGTCCTTCACCTGGGAAGTTTTTGTTATAATCTTGCTTCTGATCATTTAACATCTGTAACAAGCTTTAGTTCACTGGAGCTCAGAGCCAGCACTACTCTGGCTAACCCCTTTTCCCAAGGAGACTTTTGGAGCTGCAGAAGTTCACTCTGGAGCCTTCTACAGAGAGAGACACCACTGAGTCTTTTGGCTTCATGTAGCACCAAGTCATTTGGTTTACTCACACTCTGCAGACTATTGTACATCCACAGATGTACAAGTATAGATCTAGTAAACTTCTTTTCTTCTTTTTTGTCCTTTTTTTTTTTTGTTTAAACAGGGTGGCTCAATCAACCCACAGTTCCTCAGAGTTAAGTTACAAAACAAAATTTGGATCTGCTTTGCCCAGAGCTTTTTAGCCAGATCAGATGCAAGATGGCTACAGCTGTTTGCTGACCCAGCACAGCCATTCATTATGGCAAAACAAGAAAAAAACAGTGCATCTGACTTGAGCATGGAAAATTCTGTCCTGGCTAACTGGATATCAACAAGTCAACAAAATAATAAAGAAAGAAAAATGACAACTTCTTTGAGCTTTAAGAAGCCTTCAACAAAGGCCTTCTGACATGTTACTAGGGAAACTACGTAGTCATAAAAATGCAATGTGGCATGGTTATTAAGTTTAAAAAACTTGCTGTCAAAAAAGTAAAGAATATTATTAAAAGCTCTACATTTCATATAGCAGAAGGAAGGGATTAAAAGACCTGCACTAAGACAATTTATTTTATGTATTTATTGCAGAAGATGATGACCTATTACAGATGGAACTTAACTGTCATTTAAAGTGTAAACATCTTACTAGCTCAAATATATGGCCAATTTGAGAAAAGGTTCTGTATAATTTGATACTGCAATGTGAGCCATATTCAAATTTTACAATAAGCACAGTTAAATAGCCAGAGGGGAAAGATTAAATTAAACAAGATGAATAAAGCATCATCACCCCTTTCCATTCTTTGCCCTCCTAAAATGAACAACAAATGCAGAATACTTCATATGTTTTAAGGGAAAAATATAAACTATATAGGCAGTTTAAGATTTAGTGTTTTACAAAGAGATACAGTTGTAACAGAGGGCAAGGAAATGAGACAGTACATGAATACCACACTGAAACTGGCAACAGCTCTTGCAAAACTATCAAAGCATATATTCTGTCGTGTCATGCATACTCTAGTCTGTTAAAAAGAAACTTCCTCTATTTCTGAAGGAGTAAAAGAAAGAAGTAGCTTTAGAAAGTTTTAACTAAAAAAGCTGCACATCATTATCCCTCACTTTTAAGTAAAATTGTTATAGAAACAAATTAATTTTCTATTTATGGTATTAATATATTTTTTAAAATAAAATTCAGAATTCTAGAAGGGAATCATTGGTTCGTTACATTCACGTCTCTTAGGCAATCTAACAGAAACCAACTGCAAAGACAGCAACAACAAAGAAATCAACAGTTAAGCTGGTGTCATTCAGAACTCTGTAACATATCCAAGTTATTTTCTATCAGTCCTACCATAATAAACTTTAGTAATTATAAAATTCACTCTGCTGGTATGTGCTATTTAATGCTAGTAGTCTGTGACTTGCAAGTAGTTTCTCTTGTGTTGTAAATCCTGACCCTAAAGTTACACAGCACCTCACCAGCACAAAATGAAGTTTCAAAAGGTACCTCACAGTTTAGATGAGCTGGCTACCTTTGTGCTGCAAGTACAATATTTCAAGAGATGAGAAAGAGCCTTCTCAATAAACATTTGGTATTCCTTGATAACTGGCTATTCAAGTACCACAAAAAAAGCATCCTGGCTTCTGTAAATGAACTTCATTCATATTCAACACAGTAGTGGAATATGCTGCTTTCTGATGCTGCCTTTCAGATTAACTGTTTGGTTTGTTGGGTTTTTTTTAATCGTTGAATTTAAACAACTAACCAATTATGAAAATGGCCTACTCTGAGAAACTATATGAATGCAAATCCTATTACTTATCAGCAGATTTCAAAGGAAATTTTAATTTAGAAGCATGCTGCTGATGATATTTCTCAAATTCTCATGTTTTATGCACTTAATGTTTGCCATTTTACTGATTAGTAGAATTTGTTCAAAATTCACCTAGAACGCTACTGATAAACACAAATGGCCATGGGAATAATTGCATTACCTGATAAAATTATTTTTTAAAAATCCAGATAAACAAATCAAGACAAAATTCTTCAAGTCTTTGAAAAGCTCAGTGCACAAAGCATGCAAAGGAAAACGTACTGCTTTACTCAGACATTTGCAACTAACAAACTTTTATCAATACAAGGCTTTCACGTAACATTGGAGCATTGTTCTTCCTCTGACAGAACTGCTGAGAGTTATGGTAACAAACAGTTAAGCCCACAAGATGTTCAGGAGGAAGCACTGTTCTTGCCTCACAACAGTGTGGCAATGTTACTTTTCATGGAATTATGGAAGCTTTATTTTGTCCATGTCCCCAAGAAGTGATGTTGCACAGCTCTTAGAAGGAGGTCTTGTTAAGGGAAAACTACTTCGTCTCTTTATTCTTCTTCTCCCTCTCTATCTCATGTTTATTATTTTAATTTATTATTAGGCTGAAAGCTTTTTGAAGCAGAGGACTATCTTTTGTTGTATATTTGTACAGTGAGGGGGAATGAAGAATTCCATTCCCTTTGGAAAATTATCAAAGCCACTTCTTGCTTCAAAATACCCTATTCACTCTGAAATTCAATTCAGTTTCTGTACTTTCCCCATACAAGGTAGAATTAAGTGCCAAATAAGAAGTCTTATAAAGTGTTCAATCTTTTCTAGCAGTTATTGAGCACACCTAAAGTAGAAAAGAGAATTGCCACCTGAGTTAAAACTGGAATCATAGGTATATAGTTAATTTGCAGTTAAAGACATGCCTACATAACAAAACACACCTAGCATGGATATCAGTGGTGCTAAGAGGCATAACTACTGGCTGATAAAAACACCACCAGCATTTCCCACAAGTACCTTTTTACTAGTAGTTGCTAAAAGCAAATGGCTTCTACAGTAGGAACAAGTCTATTTTTCCATTTGTCCTGACAAAAAGCATTCATCTGACATACCTTAACAACTCCAGAATATTAATATGCCACCCTTTTACAGCTATTGAAGCCAACACAGACACTGTCCTGTCAATTTTTCCCTTGTATTAGCAGCGTCACTTGTCTGGCCCTCTCGTGAGCTGGTCTGGGCAGCCAAGAAGATTACATGGACAATCAGCTTTTGCATGGCTTAGTTCCTTGAACCAGATCAACACGGGGTTGGCAAGCACCAGGCCTGTCACAAGGAAGGATGTAGGAAGGACAATACACTGCCAGAACCCTGCCTCCATGGACCTGCACCATCGGAAACTGCTGTGGAGAAGAGTCACGGTAAGACCCTGACCTGACACTCATCATTTCAGTGTCACTCCTGTACTTACTAAATCACTTTGGACAGCAATGTGTTGTTGACTGTTTCATTTAGTTAATATCACAGTTCACACTGTTTTAGTATTTTTCAGAGATTCAGAATAATCTTCTTTATATTGCACTGGCTAAAAGTGAGGTCCTATGTCAGGCCACTAAAGGCCACAAATTTACAACAGCATCAATAAACACTGAAACAGACACCACAAATAGTAGAGGAAGCAAGTCTGTACATTAGCTCCTTTTTTATATTTCACTTCCAAGTGCTAAGGCCAGTGTGAGGCTCGTTTGTTTTTATTCAAAGGCAACATGCAAAATCAACAAACCAGCTTACTGGGTTCTTAAGCTGGCCAGAACACCTGTATTTGCCACCAAGAGACAGTCTGAAATTTGTGCTACAGCCAAGAGCGAAGGAGACATTGTCAGGTACCCCAGCCATCCCTGGATGTTTCATCAATACAGAACACTTGTCAGCATTGTTTAAATGGTGATTTTTAAGCTTTCACACTTTCCTTCCCAGAAAGATGAAGAATAGCAGACATGTTACTTTCAAATTTGGTTAGCACATCTCTACTAATAGCAAAACCTAGTTGGAAAGAGAGAATAAGAAATCTTGGCTTAACTCTGAGAGTATCCATTTCTCCACATTAGTGGGATGATTTGAGTTTGTTTTGGGGATAATTCCTGTTCAAACTATTCTGGCTGTATCTCCCCATGATGATCACAGCTCCCAGTGTGCTTAGCTGCACAGACCTGAGCTTCTGACCCTTGACTATCCAGCAATAAATACCAGAACTGTTTGCCTGGATGGTGATCTGAAAGACTTGTGGCATCCACATAAGTTAAGCAAGTAAGAGAATGAGGACAATCAAAATTATTAAAAGGTCAAGCAGTTGTCTTCTAATAAGCAGATTAAAAAGGTTGGGCCTCCTCAATTCAAACAGGAAAAGCTGAAGGTGGGGCAGGAACATGACCGAACTTTACAAAATAGAAAAAGGCAGTATATTAATTGAATAAATCCTGACTGAGACAATGGTTGGAAAGGAGATGAGGGTTAACTACAACATTTTATTTTTTGCTGAGGCACTCAGTTAACATTTCTCCAGTAAGGTTTTACTGCCTTTGGATTACAAAAGTATGAACTCTTTTCCTGGTAAAATACTATTTAGAAATACAAGTGAAAAGTTTTCTCCTATAATGCACAATCTAGAAGTGTTAGGAAAAAACTTTGTTTTTACAGCATAGATCTGTTTCAGGAGAACCATTGACTAGGAGATAAAGAATAAAATCCTGTGTATAAAGTATTGCCAAACTATCATTGACAAAGTTACAGTAACTTTCCTCAGAACACTTTCTGAATCACAACAATGACTAAATATTTCTAGAGACAAAACCCAGTTCCTTGAAGTCCTCCTTAAACAAGGAACTCTCAGATCCAAAATGCTATTCAAAGAGAGATGAAGAAAGCAAAGGGACAGTCTTCTCCCAGCTCACTACTAAATTAGATGGATTAAAACCCAATTCTGCCTTAGAATGGGGATTCACCATTGCTTCCATAGCAAGTAAACCAACTGTGATTTAGCCATGATTTCAGTTCTGGGGTAATGGGTTCCCCCACAAAAAACTTCACTTTCTGTTCACCCACTCATTTTGAATAACTGCATTATTGCAACTTCAGAAAAATTCTTCCTGAAAATAATGAAGTTCATTTATTCACGATGGCATCCTTTGTTTTCAAGTTTTCTGAAACAACAGACAAATTTTCAGGATGGACATTTCAATGTAACAGCCAGTCCTCTGTAATAACAAGAGATTTAGCAAACTTTAAACACTAATCAACAAACTGATTTGACTACTGCAGTATGGTCTTACTTTTTCACTTCTTCATGTTCTTCTCCACAGAAAATTAAGTAAAATTTGAAAATCATATCATAGAATAGCATGCCTCACGTAGTCAGAATATTCTTAAAGCTACATTTTGTGTGGAACTTGATTCAAGCATGAGTCCAGGTTTGAGCAATTTCATGCTCTAGGCTATAGGCAATCACCTGATCAGAAAATGGCTAAAAAATATAAACATGCAAGGTAGAAGTGAAATTGTGTCTCACTCTTAGCTTCCAAACCACCATTCACTCTTAGTGGCTTTACATTAACCTCTCTATATACACACATGCAATCCCACCAAATACTGAAAAATCCAGTCTTAGTAAAAAATTTAAAAAAAAACGAAAACCAAGGACAAATCTATAAATTTAATATTGCAAACGGCTCTTACATACATTGAGAATTCCATCAAGAAAGGCCATATCCTCCTAAAACCAAGTATGGTAATTTAAGCAGGTGAATTAAATACTAAAAGAATCTTACATTACTGTTTTATTGCAATTTTTTTTGCTTTAAGTAAATCTTCTGCTGCGTATACTTCAGTTGGTTTGTGTCATGAATGTACAGCAAGCATATTCAAAAGAAAATCTGAAATGCCAGTGGAAAATTAACATTTCCAGTAAAGCCTTCATTTTCTGTTGAAGTATGAATACCATTACAAAGTGGTCTGAGGTAGCCTAATAGCTTTTACTGAATATTACTTAGACAATTTTTATTGCCTGACATCCTTCAAACATATTCCACAAGCACTGGGTCTTCCTTCTCTCTAAAAAAAATTCCTTCCCATTTGTGAGTGGAGAAACTGTGTTTCCACATGAAATATTTGAGATATATCTGAGACCTAAAATTTCTTTCAAGTATTCCATACCATAATCATGTTATAAAGTCATTAAATATGAACTAGAAGGGGTATTTTATATGGTTTTGGAGAAAAATTATAAAATACCACTTTTTTTTTTACTCTGTGCTATTAAATCAGTCTGCTTTCTGTGCTATTAATTCTATCTGCTTTGTTTTCTAACTGCAAATTTCATGGCTTTTCCATCACTTAACATAGAAAACTGGAACAATCCAACCAGTATCAAAAGAAAAGATAGCACAAGCATTGTAGTTGGGTAATTTGGCAGCTCTGTAAAATAAGACAATGGGCAAAAGAGGTGAGACACTATGGATTTGTCAACTATGTGTATACTCTGAATATAATTAAAGGTTTTTGGGGAAGCACAAGGAAGGAAAGATTGAAAAAGTATAAATGACACATCAGCCACCAGGGTCTCAAGGAATGTACTTAAAATCTCAAATCAGAGTGTTTAATTACAGACTCCTCTTGAACACAGACACAACTGTCATTGAAGGAAAACGATGTTTACAATCTTAGGAGATTCTCAAAACGTGGATCATGGCCCATGAAACATGGAATTCTTAAGTGCAGTCAATTTAAATAATTACAAAAAATAAAAAGAAATCCCAAACTGGGGATTGGGATATTTGCAAATACAAACCAAATAAATTATTTTTAAATACTATTTACAGGGTGGTCAAAACTGGAATACGAGTCATTACTAAAAGAAACTTTTCAACTATTGCTCTGCAACACTGGAGTGTATTACTACTTGGAAGATTGTAGTTCTGGAGGACCATGCCAATGATTAAAGGTTTAACCATATTGTCTACAAAACCATTAACAAACCCCCCCC